>JAPYZJ010002333.1:0-41691 GCA_030522765.1 Ophioninae sp. B BG-2022a
GCGGGGGGGGGGGGGGGGGGGGGGGGGGGGGGGGGGGGGGGGGGGGGGGGGGGGGGGGGGGGGGGTACAGGAATAAACGAACAAACGAAAACGGCAGGCGAAATCTTGCGCGCGTTCGACCCTGACCGAATGCCCCTCTGACACTGCAAAGACCTCGACGACTCTCCCCGGAGTACCGCAATTTAAATAGTGGTGAAAAAAAAAACGAGGGAAAAGCGGAAAAATACACCTCTCGATGAAAAGCTCCTCGTGACGCTTTTCTCGTCCGGAAAGACCCTTCTCAAGACCTCCTCGTGTCGCGAGTAGAGTAAACGCTGCTCTGAAAAAATTCATCCGTATTCGAAACCGATAATGGAAACGCGGCGTCTCGTCGAGCTTATTTTTTTATTCTAATTTTTACAAGAAATTTCAGCTCAACTCCATAAACAATAAGTAAGGAATAAATTTGTGAACTTTCGTGTTAGAAACGAATTATTATTATTATTAGAATGATTGAATATTATTAATAATATTATTATTTTATTTTTCCTATTATTACTATTATTTAATTTATTACTATTAATATGATTTTTAATTATTTTTTTTATTAAATAAGGAATAAATTCGTGAATTTTTCTGTTAGAAAAAAAAATATTATTATTAGGACTATTTGATATTATTATTTTATTTTTCCTATTATTACTATTATTCACTTTATTATGATTAATATTACTTTTCAAAGTTTTTTTTTATTTTAAGTTTATCAAAGTTCTTTTTTTATCGTGGCGAAAAAGAGGGAAAATACGTTACAGAAGAAATATTATTGTTAGTTTACTAATTTGACAATTATTATTGTTACTATCTTTGATTTATTATTATTATTGTTATTTATTAATTTCATTGTTATCAATAATATAACATCATAATTGGGTTTATTATAGTGATAAAGAAGCTTCCTAGAGGGAGAGGGATATAGATAGATAAATTCCAACGACAGATAAGTGGAAACTGCACGATGCATCAGACTCTCGTGCAACTGATATTTCGTGACTGCGATTTGTAATTTTGTGGGAGAAACAAGCATTGGCTTTCATCAGCCAGCCGTCTGGGCCGTAAAGATTTCCGTCGTTGATGGTCTCGCTTGACCCACTACCCGTTTCGCCCGATGATATTTCATGCGTTTCACAAAATCGCGTCACGCGGACGTCTCTAATTATAAACACGAATAGATGGGTATTCACGTCAGCGAATACCTATCAGCCTCCCTCGTAAAGTGACCGACTTTAGAGCACCGGGCGTTGCCGATGTACGATCCAAGCTGATCGCCGGCCAGTACTCGGTGCGGTGACCGCTGAACTGCTTATTTTCCAATTTTTCTTCAATTTTTCCCTCAAATTATCTTGATAATTTGACTTTTCCATCAAATTTCCCGGGTCACCCTAAATGCATCACCCTGTATACGAACGAATCAAAAATGAATCGTTTGTTTACGAAAAGCATAAAGTTTCTTTAAAAATTAAAAAAAACAGTAATCCAAAAATAAATGTAATCAGTTTTTGCACTTTTTATTTTGCAATCATTATTATAAAAAAATATTTACTATTATTATTATTATTATTATTAATATTATCTGAAATATTATAATAGTATTATTATTATTTGAAAATTTAATCGCTCGTGACGTAGACTACGATATTATCTTGGATTAATCAACGGTGATTATTAAGTTGCTAAATTGTTTCGGATTTGTATGTTTGGACGTTTGCGTGTACTCGGAACGTAATGAAATGCGATGTGGTGAAACGCGTTGAGGGATGTTCGAAAATTAGTCTTCATCTTCCTCCCGCTTTTCTCTCTCTCTCTCTTTCCGATAGAAATCTTAGAGGACTCTGAAGTACGAAATAAATACGTTTCCCCTCCCTCTCCTTCTTTCCTACTCTTAATATGTGACCTCTCCCATCCCAAACGAAAATAACCCTATTAACGTATGTCTCGTCGACATTCGTTTCTTGGCTGGCAAGCAGCCAGAGTAATAGTCGATAAAGTCGAGGGACCACTGGAATCCATCCCTCTTAGCATTACGGGTACGTGATACCGTCCAAGTAGGTATTTTGAATCCTAGCCAGACTAGGAAGAGGGAAATCGAGGAAAAGAGGGGAGGTTGGGTCGGAGAGGGGGGAGGGCCAAGGAATGCAGATAGACAATACAAAATGCCATTAACAATATTCATCGAGAAACCTGTAAAATAACGAAGGAAGACAGGGGCATATGAAACAAAATGGTTACTTCGTTGAAAAGTGGTATTTCATCTGCAATCATTGATAAATTGGATCCCTCAAATTTTATTCAATTTTTTTTCAATCAAATTTTTCGTGATTAAAAATATATAATTGATTATATACGTATCGGGATCAATTAAATATATAAAATGCATTTTATATTAAAAATTTGATCGAATAAAAATCCCTTCGTACTTCGTAAATTGTTGTCTTTGTTTTTTTTTTCAAATTTCAATATTCCACGAGAAATATTTCCCTTACCGGAGAATGTTTTTTTAAGATTGTTTCGAAAATAGGCTTTTTCATCGCCATTTTGTATAAAAAAATTTCTTAACCCTAATTTTTAAAAATATTTATATATATTCTGAACAACACCTCGAAAAATTATCATTTTTTATTATTATACTCAAAAAAAAATCGTCAGTTTTGCCTTCTTTCCGGCCTTATATAAATATGAATAACTTATTGAAAAGTGGATCGACAGCTGCCTAGTTCGAAAGAGAACGAGTAAGAAATCGACAAAGAATGGAAACGGAGAACAGTTTGGATAATGGAAGACTGGCACTTCGAGAGTTTTCATCCAGCTTTCTTGGGGAATGTCCCACACCATTTTATTGTTTTCTCGGTTGAACTCGTTTAATAACAAACGTAGGAGATTGCAAGCTCTTTTACGTGTTTCGTATCCTGCAGTACCGAGGCTCCGTGCACTTCGAGAACTAAAGACTGCTTCTTGCAATTCTCCATTCGTGGATTTGTGCACTACGTGCTGAAGAAATCGACAAAAGATAAAGGTGGTAGAAAAGAGAGAGGGAGAGAGAGAGAGAGAGAGACTGAAATAGAGGGCGAGGGATTTGTTCTTTATGAGGGCAAAATGTACACGCGACAGTTATTTCGCACGATAAGAGAAGGCCAGTTATGTTTCACTTCCGACGTACTGTCAGAGCTCACCCGCAGCCCGACCCAGACATCGTGCAAGTGAAATTCTTCGCTGAGAAATTCTCCACGGAAACTGTAAGTTTCGAACCTTCCGAGACTCACGCTTTCCTCTTTAGTAACGTTAGACAAGGTGCCCCAGAAAGTAACGTCGCAAAGGAGAATTCGGACCTCCTGTCAGATGTCGATGCTTAACCGAATCACTCGCACGAATGTTCAATAGGATCTCTTTTTACTTTTGAAAAGAAAAGGATTTTTCTATTTGTCTATTAGCAGCAATTGTGTTACTAGTAGTAGTGCGTGGACCATGTACTACCACAACGGTTACTATTGCTACTTCTGACAGACGTGCACGACTATTACTACTATACTATTAATGGTAGTAATAGTAGTGGCTGTTTTAGTAATAGTAGTACCAATAGTGGTGATGGGTCTATTAGTCGTGGTAATAGTAGTGGCTGGTCCATTAATTACAGTAGTTATAGTAGTAGTGGTTCTATTAATAGTAGCACTAGTATTTCTGTTAATAGTTGTGATGGTTCTATTAATAGTAGTATTTCTGTTAATAGTACTGATTGTTCTGTTAATAGTCGCAGTAAAAATAGTGGTGATTTTACTACTAGTTGTAATATTAATAGTACTAGTCGTACTAGTAATATTGTAGAAGGAAAATACGATAAAATATTATTTCAGAAAAGTGAAAACCCAAATAAAGTCCCGTGACAGAGTGTGTTATCGCTTTTACCCTACTACTGCGATTAGCCCAAGCAATTAGCAATCCTACTCGAAAGTAACAAAACATTGTGCAAGGAGATTTTTTCGAAAAAGTAAAACACGGAGAATATATTTTTGGGTTTAATCTTGCCGGTGACCCTTCGTTAACCGAACTCACGGATAGGTAACCTCAAACTTGAGAACACGAAAAGCGTTTCCAGCGAGGGTCAGGGTAGTTAGAACAGACCACCGACGTTTCGAGGAAAACTTTGGCTTCTGGGTAATTCGTTTTCAGTGTTATCACGGGTATCAATGTGCTATTTTCTTTTCCTTTCCTTCGTTTAATTGCAAGAAAACGGTATCCCTAGGATTATAATCAACGGTCCTCTCCCCTGACCTCCCCAGTTACCATTTCCCCTCTCACTACTTTGCTACAATTAAGACAATAATTGTTCACGACAGGTGAATGAAACTACACGCAGTCGCAATTAAATTCTCTTCTCAGTTGCTCCATTTCGCGAGGTACGAGCCTTCGACCTTTCCCCCTTATCAGTTGCTATTTGCGGTTCACCTTATCAATCTTCATTATCAGGGTCGTGGCACACCTTACGCCCACACCTTCCTATCGGGTTTCATAATACCTAACTTTATTATTTTTATCGTCGTCAGCATCATCATCATCAGCATCATTGTCATGAGTATCGTTGCTACTGCTATCAAACACGACGTATCTAGCTGGTTCATTGATCAACTCTTCCCTTATCAATTACCTTTCCACGAGCGATGGGGAACCCAAAGTGGAAGGAACAGGAACGAAGAGACGGTGACCACGGCAGCACCCTTTCCCTTCTTTTTTGCAGGCTATACATTAAAAAAAACCTATTTTTAAAGTATTTTATTTAAAATAAAACATTTTTTTTTAAATATGTTTCTTTGTCTTCTATATATGAAACTGTATTTAGAGGTATTCATTCTTCAATGTATTTTTAATACGTTCGTGTGTAATTACGTTTTTCATTAATTATGCTCATCGTTAATTATGTTTGTCATGATTAATAGTTGTTATAATTACTTATTATGATTATTATCAGCAAGTACAATTATCATAATTAATGAGTCAATAAAAATTCATTAGTATCATTAATATAATAAATAATGTGTATCACAAAATTAATGATTGTTACAATGAAATGTTTTTATTAGAATGTCTTCGTATTACTGTAAATAATCCCGTTTTTCATAATTAATCATTATCACTATCATTTATTATATTAATAAATAAGGAATGTTCATAAATATCACTTATGTTTTTTACCATTTATAATAATAACAATAATACTATTATTCCTATTACTAATTAATTATGGAAATGAATTACCATAAAAATTATTATCATTCGAAACATCGATGTGTTCCAATCATCGAATTATTCCGTGATATGCAAATGGATGTTTCCCTCAAACAGCCTATTGCAAGGGAATTTAATGCTCAGTTCGCTCGTGTCCTCTCCAATTATTCACTCACCATCCAGAGGCTCACAATGTCTGATAAAATGATCGTAAAACAACAGGACCAAAGATAAACGAGGAAACACATGTATGTCGAGTATAGAGCCCTCTACGATCCCCCTGAATCGCGTATGCATCAATCAATCGAGCACACTGAGGAGCGTCCTTTGTATGCCAAGTACCCTACTTGACTTCAGCCCGAAAGTTCTGCATCACTGAAAAAACAAAAACGTACAGGGTGGTTCACCTCTAGCATCAACCATTCACACACGATTTTTCTCCGCTTTTATATTTCCGAATTTTTTTTCAGCAAAATAATTCAACCAGATTAGTTCTCGAACAAACAATGATGGTTTGAAAAAATTTTGCAATTGTATCGAAGTTTGAACGACGTTCAAATTTGTATCGGTGAAATGTAACGAAAAGTCATTATTTTTTAGTTATCAATTTTGTGTTTTTTTCTTTTTTTTTTCGAGATTTAAAATTTTTTTTTTTCGAGATTAAAATTAACTTACGCTTAATCAGCGACACCTGCGCCATTTTGGGAGAATATTTTTGAACATATTTACTTTCGAAAAACATTTTTAAAAAATCAATTTTCCATAGTTTTAAAGTAGAATTCCGCTTGAAAAGCTTGAAGGAACGTTATAAAAAGAAATATATGGCTTTTTGTTATCAGTTTATTGGAGCCGTTGCACATACGTACGTAGGTAATGTATGGTTGTATATATCTATATGTGTCGCGGTTTACAACCCGTGATCGTAACAAAAAGCAACTTTTCGACTCAACTGCAAATGCAGTAAATGGTGTACAAAGAGCATGGGTGTAGCCCCACCATAAAATGATCGAGAACTGTCCGATATACGAAGCGGACCAAAACTGCTTCCACCCCAACCCTCCCGGAATAACCTATCAATCAACGCTGGAAAAAACGTCTCTCGGTTTATGGAACGTCCATCAAACGCAACCTGCCTCAATACCTATTTTACATACCAATACACAAGCCATGCTCAATTGCGTTGGCAACACACGAGAATATCGTATTTTCACATTGCATGTTATCCCATACATATTCATGATATGTTGTCTAATATGGATGTAATAATAATAATAATAATAAATAAACAAATCATAAATAATAAACAAGCTACTAAATAAATGTATATACTTATCTGATAAGTATAATACATATGTTTATATATTTATTCGTTTATTTATTCATTTAATTATCTATAAATTAATTCGATAATTAATTTTTTTATATATAATAAAGGAATAAATAAATAAACATATGTACTTATCAGATAATGGATAAATGAATTTATTTAATGTTCATTTAATTCATTTAATTATATATACATTTATTTATTTATTCTTTATTAATTTATTTTCTTGTTAAACAAAATAAACAACTGTACGTTTGTAAGTGCAAGTGTTACTGCGATTTATTTTTTTATAATATGGTTTCCCTCTCCGAAAACTGAAAAAGTAAATTCGCATTATAATCGGGTGCATGCGACACATAGACTGGCTGGAAAACTGAGCGATAAAAAAAGTTTATTTAAATATTTTACGCTGACTAGTTAATTCGTGCAGCACCGTACAATTTCCATCCTCTTTATCCCGTTACAAACGTTTGTAAATCGCGAAAATTAACAGCCCAGCGAACATTTGGAGATCAGGTCCATTTAAAAAATCCCCGTTATCAGCACTGCCAAGAGAAAGAGATGAAAGAAAAAAAGACAGTTGACCCGGATTATCGAATTCCAATAGCGAATACGGTAGGGATTCGTACGACTAGCTCACAAAAGTACTCGCAACGTTTCCCCGATGCGTCGAGTGCATAAAGTGAGACAGTGCGAGCACAAATGAAGCGTGTCGTAAACTCCTGATATTGGCAATATCCTTGTGATCCTTTGAACACGTTGAGCAGCGAAGTGTGACAAACATAAATGGGGCAGTTGCCGTTTTCCACGAAATAACCTGCCGGAAATATAAAATCCACCGACATATTTACCTACGATCAACTGACATACAAAGATATTTGTATGTACAGGGTGTTTCGTAACAGCGAGGTTTTCTTTGATCAGCGGGTAGAGTGTGTCGATCCGAGCAACATCCTTTTTTTCTCAGACTCGTACGATAAAAATTGGCAGAGATATTCCCCGCTGAGCCTGATGCTGAGCAACGATGTCACAGCGATTGCGCGCGCAACTTTTATCTTTAAACGGGAATATCTTCGTCATTTTTTATCATAGGACGTTCAGAAAAAAAGCGTTTTGCTCGGGACAACACACTCTATATTTTCGCGAAGAGAAATCCAATATTCGTGCATAACCTCGCTCCCTATCCAACTGAGAGTAGCTGCCCGTGTTCTTATTCGCCAAATAAACGAACCTTACGACCAGCAAAGATGGCCAATCGAAAGTCTGGACAAAATTGAATATAAAAAAGTTTGTCACTGTCGGCCCCGAAAAACAGACGGTGTCGGGCGATCAGGCGGCGTCGACGGCAGGGAAAAGCTCGTAAGCTCGATTGCCCTCGATGCAATTTCGCAAGGTCGATTGCCTCGCGATAAACGAAGCCGGTTTGTGTTGCTCGGGATTTTCGTTGGATGATGGGCCCTGTATCGAGTATTCCACGTGGGTTTCCGGTCAACGAGCCACCTTCCTTTCTCCCTCTCTCTTTCTCTCTCCCTCTCCATACTTGTCCACACAGCCAAACGTACGATGCAAATATTTACGTTCGCGTTGTGTATAGGCAGGGTCAAAGGGTACGAGAAATCGTGGAGCTTGCGGAAACTAGAAATTTTCCTTAATTGCTCATTGCAAGCTCAGTTTGCCTCTATGGCTTTCCGTCTCTCTCTCTCTTTCGAAAATTACTTCGAGGCTACTAGATTAACGTTCGACGAACGCTATCTAACGGTTGCCCTGATCAAACTAGAATACCGCGCTTAAACTCAAACTTTGAACATCCGTAGATCGACCTCGTGCAGAGTGACCTATATTATTCGAGACGTCGAAATAACTCGAGAACCTCAAAGTAAATCCGAAAAATTCGAGACACCACTCGAGTGGATTTAAACGAGGAATCAAAAGCCGAAATAATCTTCGTATTCGACGAAGCTGATTTTAAAGCTACCCAAAGTGATTTTACAATATATTTTGATAGACACTTTACAGTTAATTCAAGATTATTTAAATGAACGGAAATTAAGGAATTTCTTTATATGTATCGAGTATATTTAAAAGAGGAATACCTCGATTACGTATACTCGATACGTGCCCTGAAACTATTAAAGTTTCTTGAATTTTCATCGCACTTTAATTGATTTTTTAATCAACATTAATTCAGTGTTCACTGCACTCTCGATTTGCTTTTTAGTTTTAATAAATTATAACCTATTTTTTTCTTTTAATGGACATTCTTAGAAGTGATTTCGACATCACGTTCTACACTCTTTTTTTAAATTCACAAAACATATTTATTTATTTGCTAAATAAATCCAGAATACAATACGAAATCTTTTTCAGTTACTTCGGTAAAGTTACAAAATAAATGGGACACCCTATATAAAGATACATACCGTTTTCTACAAATCGCTATTAATTATGGTTGTTGTTGATCTTGAAGTGAAGACTCAGAGACGCATCTCGATAGTTTTGGAGAACTAACGGTGCTTCAATTCTCCATCCCGCTCTTCCTCTCTACGCACACTCAGACATACATACGTCGAATTAATCCACGAACATACTTGGCATTCTCATTCCACGATTAATTATGGAAACCAACTAGTATGTCGATACAACAAAAAAATTTATCGGCGGAGTCCAATTAGAGTAGACTAATGGACTAATTAGCATTGAAGTACAGATTAAATTGAAAGTGACCCAAATACTCGTACAAATGGAATCAAAACCATCGTAAACCTATTTACTCTTTGCTTCAATCCAATCGTATTTCTTTTTTAATTTTAATTTTTGCAAAAATCGTAAATCTGTCTACAATTTCGAAACTCGAATCGTGAGCCAAATCGCTAATAGGTTAGACCGCAGCCGTTGACGTTTTCGGTGTGTTTTGCACAACAGGAAACAACGTGGTGCAGGAGGACCATTTCTCACAGAGGTTTATCGACAACGAGGGGTGCGTTCGCGCCACCAAGACTGAGCCCAATTCTCAGCAGGGAAACACACGACCACAAGGACCCGAGGAACAACAAGCAACCGCCTAAGCACTCGAAGACTTCCAGTGAGAGCGCTGTGCCTGACAGCACTACAGCTTCCGGTATGAGCTTTGGGTGTTTTCTCGTTGCGTTGATCATCCAGCCAGTATGGGGGTTGGGCTGAAGCTAACGTCAGCTGAAGTCCTTTTTTTTTTTAATAATGAATATTTCATTTGCTCGACATCTTATGATATCAAAGTCAAGCGCATGCTCTTAAGGATTTGTTATATTAGATTGGGAAAAAAGAAATCCATTATTTTTATGTGAACTTCAAGACTTTACACATGTTTCGGATTGTCATACTTCGGACTGACTGCTAACATGCCGGTAAACTTCGATTATTTCTGTGATTTTTTCGACACTTTCTACGACGGGCCTACCGGTGCGTGGTGCCTCTTTAACATCGAAAATACCTGAACGGAATTGAACAAACCAAAATTGGGCGTAATTGGTTGTTACTGTATAGAGACCATAAACACCGTTCACAATTTCAACAGCCCGACTTGCATTTTTGCCTTTATCAACGAAAACCTGTAAAATGTACCGAATTTTTCTCTTCGTTGACTTCCATTTTTAACACCCACACACAACGGACCAAACAAAAAACAACGAAAGAATTTTTATAGTGCGACATATCACCTTTCCAACGACCATAAATCTGAAATTGTTTGATCGATACTTTACCAGATATCGATCACTACAGCCATCTACCGAAAAAACCTAATATAACCTAATAAGGTACCTGACCCATGTAAGGCTCACATAATTTATTTTTAAGTACAGAAAAAACATTCATTTTCCAATAAAATAAAAATGTTTATTTAATCATTTATTCAATAATCAACGTATTAATAATAATTTCGGTTCAGAAAACAATGTCCACTATTAACTATAACTTTTTCAAAAAAGCTCCTTCTGGGCCTTACTCAGACCACTGTTCCTATCAAGGCCATAACCATTGTAACTTCGTATTAAAAAAATAGAAAATATATATAATCGTCAATTTTTAACTTAAATTCTGATAACAACACGTATAGTGCTGATAAACCTCTACATATAACTACAATAAATATTCACTAAGTAATATTGAAAACACTTTTTGTTTTCGAAATATTTTGTACGTTGAAATTTAATAAGTGCCTACATGGGATCGCACGCGCTGCTTTCTATCGACTGCAAATTTGTTTGGGTTCGCCACAACGCGGCAGTTGCTATGGCAATTGCGGCTATTCAAAGTTAGACACTCGATGATGCGAGCTCTATCCGTTTGAGTTTGTAGTTTTGAATATATAAACCATGGGCTTTATTAGGTACTGGGCTTTACATGGGTCAGGTACATTACAACGAAATCTAATTAAGAAATCTGGGGAATCAGCAAATTTCGAGAAAAGTTCAGACAGTTTGAGGCAAACCCAATGGTAGCTTCGGTTTATCGTCCCCTCTCTGCCGTAAAGAACCCTACAAAGTTTTCACCAAACGGTCTAAAATATTCGCAATACCTGATAGCACCACCATTAGCCTAGGCTGCACAGCTAAGCGAAGCAACCTGGGTGTCTCTCGCATTAAAGTTCCTAAGCCAGAAATAACTTCTCGTGTGCTCTCGAGCAAACGAGATGCGCAGATCCGTGCATGGAGATGCGCGGAGACATGCATTTTCCCATATATCTTACCTGATGCCTCTTATCTTACATCCCAGTCTTCCATTCTCCCCCTTGCCCATTCCGATAGATCGCGTCGAGAAACTTGACAAGTTGAGCCACGCGAAAGCCCTCGAAACGAAAACCAGGCCAGGTAAACTTCACATTAGGAAACAGGAGAGACGATGGCAAAGCCTTTGAAAAGTACGTGGCAGGTAATTTCAGTACTGCGGATAGTTTTGACATTGGCATGAAAGAGGGACAGAAATCTGCCAAATGCGTCTAACAATAAGTAACGATCATATGGACAATCGTGGCAATCATCAATGCTAGTTATTCCAATCCAAATCGAAATAGTTATTCTTCCGGACCACTATCAATTATCACGATTTTGATCTTACTCTTAACTTTTTTTTGTGTGTAGAAATGTTTTTGTAGATTCATTAGGTAATCCCGGTATGAAGATTTTTCAAAATTTCGAACATTTGGCAAATTTCCAATATAGCGGATGAAAATTTGCAGTGAAGTTTCCTATAAATGGTTTGGTGAATCTTCGTCTGCCATTAAGTCCGGGTAGTCTGTCCTATTAGTCTTGAGGCCTTATCGTTAAAAAACCATGATGAATGAAAAAAACATTTTAATCGCAAATGATTTTTTAATTATATTCCCTATCAAATACCTTAATAATAATCACTCTCAAAATCAGAAAATCTAGTCACATTATTTAAAAAAAAACAAAGTACGATTGACCATTTTTGTCTACGATGAGTAAAATTTGTCTACTGTTAAACTCTTTTTACTTACCGTGGTATATCCGAACTTTGAATCTTTTTCGTCAGCCTTGCTCACCGGACTAAGGACCTCCGAAAAATCCTTTTTTGAGAAATTCGATCGTAACATTTTTTTTTTATGTGATACGTAAAGGTTACAACGACTGAACGATGGGGATTTAGGTCTTTACATCGTTAATCTTACATAAGTGATAGATATCGCGTTCGCATCCTGTAATTATCGTTCCTCGATCCTCCGGATATCAGGATCATCATCATTGGATACTTGGATTAGGTATAATTGGTAAATTGGTCGGTGTGTGCGTTTGCGTGATTAAACGTGTGCTCGTGCTCGATCGCACGCGACGCCAGGGGCGTCAGAATTGCCAGCGATGATTGATGCTCTATCGCGTGTTCGCTATTCTGGTCGCTTCGGGTGAGGGCTCTGCCCAGTCTCCGAAATAAATATACGCGTCGTTGACCAACGGCGGCAGAGGGAAGTTCGCTCCCCGAAAAAGTTCTAGCCGGATCATGATTGCCGTAGTCATTTTCAGTTTGGTCTCTGCGTAGATTGCTCAAAGCAGGTATGATGGCAGAATGACGAGATAGACGTACCGGCAACTATAACTGAATCTGAAAGCTTCATTACGGCTCCAACTCGATCCAAGCTGCCATGTGCCATTTCGATCGAACGGGGGTCGCAGCTGGTTTAGTCCAGAAACCGGGCAAGCACCCCTTTTCCTTTGGCGCAATGGAACCCCCGCCGGTTCCCATTCGCGACATTCAACCTCACTTGTCGTTCAGACTGTCCTCCAAAACTTCAAACTCCTCGAACTCCATTTTCCCAAAGTCCGCGTTCGTTCTCTTCCAGTTGGTCTCGTTGATTTGCCATCTGGTAAGAGCGCTTCCAAATCGATTGACGCAAGTAGCCGATTTTGGGTCCTCGATTTTGCCGAGTTTGAAGTCTACCCGTGCAGCATCGAGATCCTTGCCGTCATCTTTTTTAGGCTCGAGCCCTATCACCACAGGTGGTTCCCTCTTGGCCATCCTCAGCCCTTCGTTCTCCTCGCTCTTCTCTTCCGTTCCGCTTTCGATCATGGTTATCTCTATACTCGGAGTTTCCGCGATCGTTGATTCCCTCAAGTTCATGGAAGCTTCACCCCGTTTCCCGCTTTGACCACGCGCCTCTAAACGGCTCCTGCGCTCCACCACTCGGCCCGTTAATTCAAGTCTGCTGTCGCAAGAGTTGCTCTTGATCAAACGGAACTTCACGTAGTCCTCGTGGCCCAGCAACGAACGCTCGACTCGCTCGCCCAACTTGCAACTGCTCGGCGAAATGAGTGGACCGTTGCACGTGTTGACTACTTTGCCACCATAGTACGTGACGGAAGTCCCACATTCCCGGATCTTCCGCAACACGTCCTGGGACACGAAGTGACCGGAAACACGATCGGATTCTCGAGACGAGTATTCTTCCCGGGAATCCGTATCCTCGTCCGACGATGATGTGCACTGAGCCCCGCTTCCCGGATCCGTATCTGGATAGTCACTCGAAACACCCGAACTTACACTTCCGGTATCCCAGTTACGCAATTGACGACGACGCTGCTGCTGGCTACCGTGGTGATTGGTGGGCTGGTTCGACCGGCGGCAACGGCCGATCTTCTCGGTCGTTGAACCCGCTTCGCTTGGAGACGTGTTGCCACTTCGGGCCTCGAACGATTGCGCCAAAATCCGGGTCTTTGTTTCTCCTCTTGGCGCAACCTCGTCGCCTTTGATCGTCTCGTTTCGAACCACCGGTCCGGTCTTGTCCTCGAAAAGCTTCGTCAGGTCTTTCGCTCGGCTGAAATCGACGCGAATCATCACGATTTACAAAAGTGCCTTGAATCAATTAACCTAGGAGTGTTTCCCATCGGAAGTAGACATGTTGATATGTCACCAATTGAAGATAAGGAAACAGCAATAGGTGACGAAAACTTTCTTCGATCAATCGAAAGCAGGAGCAAACAGGAATATGACCAACTGATTGGAGACATACGTGTCTTTATTCGATCAGACACCAAAGAGGCAAAACGAACAGCAATGTTACCAATGATCAGGAGACGAAGTGTTCCCAATCGATTGGGTATTGAAGTATATCCAATGTACCCAAAAATCTGTTAAAATGTTTACCTGCTGGAAGCTCGGAAAGCTCTCTCCGCCATGTCATCCAAAGTCGGCTCATCGATCCTCCGAAGGTCTTTCATGCTAGCGCTCTTACGACTGCCTCCCTCGTTCTCGCTCGCCACTTGTTCCTGGTTGCCTCCCCTCAGAGATTTTTCGAACATTCTACGAACGTTCTTCACCGTGTCCGGATCCGGCAGTTCTTCGTCGATCAGCTCTTTGTTGACTCTGTGCCAGAAAAGCGAAATCCCGCATTTTCATTATTATGAAAAATCGTATATTGCACATTTAAGCTGTCGATTGCTAGGTTGGACAAAAAATGTCAAAATGCTCTAAAAAAAATTTAATTCTTCAACTTCAACTTCAACGTTGCGCATTGGAGTTGGATTTACCTTATGGGATGATAGAAGAAGTGTTTCCTGAGCGACGACTGCTTCGGGTTTCTCGTTGAATTGTCGTTTGTCCTGATGTTCGAATCGCCGTTGTCGACTGATTGATTGATTCTTTTAGGAAGAGTGGCCGAGTTTTTGGGAGGTCCGGTGGGTCGATCTTTGGAGGTTTTTCTCTCGATCGTTTCTGCTCTGACTGGCTCAATGATGACGACATTGTTGTCCATCAGTAGCTCTTGGAAGGAATATTCTCGAAGGTACTCCATCAAACCGTCGTAAGTTACGTCCCTCTTGTTGATCGCACTGCCGTACATGTTCTTCCCGAAGAGACGTGATTTAACGATTTTGTACCGGACGTGATCGAATTCTGGACCTTCCTCGTTTTGGCTCTCGATCGAATCGACGCAACTTCTCGATCTCGTTAAATTGCTTCTGGACTTTCTTCCTCCAGTATTCAACGTTTCTTCATCATCCCCCTCGCCCTTCAAATCATTTCGATCTTTCGAAGTACTTTCGAGGGCATCATCCTCAGGCACCAACACTTCGTCGACGCAGTCGTCGATCGATCTTCGCCTTGTATCGCTTCCGCAATCCGAACCCAAACCAAGATCCGAAGATTCCGATCTCGCCTCAAAGCCCAAACTACCCCGAACTGCGCTGCAAGCTTTGCCAAGGATGCTCGAAGTCCCTTTCACAATCCTCTCGAATCTACCCTCGTTTTGACGATTCCTCGTCGCCTCACGACCCGATAGACTCTTCCTCTCGAAGAAATCTCGAACTGCTTCTACCTCTGATTTTTCTTGGCTCGATACCTGATCATGATTTTTTAACAAAACCCAAATTGTTACGAAAAATATTACGAAACGAAATTTTTTTACGAAACGGTTCATATGTATGTATATATATATATACGAAAAAATGTTCGTCGCTGTCCAAAAACGTGAACGTAAACATCAACGTAATTGAAACTTATCCCAATCACTCCATCTTAAATCTTGACGACACAAAATTATCTGAATTTGCAGTAATTCCATTTTATTCATTTTGCAATTAACTGCAAAACCTGTTTTCTCCCAATCAAAATTCATGTGATTGAGGGAAATTGCGTTAAATTGAATAAATACGATAAATCCAAATTGCGTTAAAGTTACATAATTTATAACGAGTCAATCATTTATTCAAAAAATTTTGAATAATTCATACAATTTCATTCAATGAAGAATTATCAGGCCTTGAATTGACAAGAGCTTTGACAATTTTCCAATATCCATTCGATAATTCAGAAAAACGTAAAAAAGAAGGTTTTTACCTTCGGAGCCTTATCGACGTCGTCAACGGCTCCGTCATCCCGCCGATCCGGAATGTTGATTCTCTGACGACATTCCGCTCGCGAATATTTTTCAGTTCTATTTTGGGTGCGTTCTTTGGCCAATCCTTGGGTACGGGCCTCAATGACGTCATCGTCGAAGATCGAGCGTTTTCTGCTCGTAACCTCGCTGTCAACGACCCTGAGAACTTGAGGTCGTCGCGACATGTCTTCGTGTTCAGCTTCGCTGTCGGAAATCCAAATGGACTTGTAATCCTCGGCTTCCTCGACTTCCGGTCTTTTGTTGGTCGTTGCTTCTCCGACGCTATCTTTCGTCCTTGACCTCTCGGGTAGTCCCAGACTCGGAGCCTCTTCCCCAAGAACGACCTTGGACGTTGAAGGACTTTCAGGCTTTGGGGCTGATTCCGCCCTCGGGATTCGATAGATCGAAGAATCCTGTTTGCTCTTGCTGGAAACTGTCGCTTCCGGTTCGGAAGAAGTTCCGGCCGTAATCAGGACGGGCGAATCACTTCTCCAGGCGTCGGCTTCAGGGCTCCCGTGGTACTCGACGATTTCAGGATGCGCTTGTTTGGGACAACTCTTCTTGCATTTCTCCTCGTCCGTTATATTAACGTAGTCCTCGCGCTACAATCACCGGAAAGAACGTTCGAAGCAATTTTGGAAACTAAATGAAACATTGCCTTTCTTTGATCATTTTGGTGAAAATAGGATTCATATGACATCTGTGCAAAAAACAGTTGAAAGAAAAGTTCAATCTAGAAATATTCAGATATAGGTGTTTTGAAGAAATCGTAATGTGACGAAAGTTACACAGCCTCATTGATTCATGATATCGTTCGATTCTACAGTCTGGAAAGTTGATTGAGACTGGTTCGATATTGATAGGTATCAATTGACTCAGAAGATTTAACACCATATGGAAACCTACAAAATATATTCGAAAGTAGCTAATATGGTGATATTGGGTGGTTGCATATGAAACCGTCTATTGGGTAAAATTTATACACGATGGTAGATAATGAATGAACTGTAGGTGAGACCGGGGACAAAAGTAACGGCGGGTCAAAAGTAACAAATGTTCTGTACCCTTGTCCAATAGCCATAGCGATGCATGCGATCGTTGGTTGTCAGCTTACACTGACCCCTGCGCATGAGTTCAATCCCTGCACCCGCGTTAATTTGTTAATTAACCAATCATCAAGAAGTACATTTTTCTTGATGTTTGACTCGATAGAAACTCGAATCTTAAGGTAAACTTAATTAGGAAGTTTATTATTTTCGTACTATAACTTTGAATTAAATAATTTGATCTACTCTTGTGTTGTTTTTCATTGTATTTATAGTATTGGGCAGAACTAATATGGTGTCACTTCTACGCCTTTAAACATTTGAGAGAACGTTTAGAACATCGTATACCATACGATCATGCAAAAAAAAAAACGATTTTTTGAAAATTCCACACTGAGACGATTTTTTAATCCCAGAAAATATTGGATCCTACGCGGGTAATCCTGAGGGTTTGGTTTCATACGCAACACTCCAAATATCATTTACTTCGTAAAATCAGCAGGAAGCGTGCCTTCCAAAAAAAAAAACCAACAAACCATTATTTACGCTTTATTTCACTAAAAAAGATTGGTTCGACGATTTTCATTATTAATAGTATTGTTATTGTTATTAATTAAAAATGAAAGAATAACAAAGTTAATGGACCAACTTGACTCGAAACCCTGTTTTTTTATAAAGCTGGCAACTTTCAACTCTCTTTGTACGAATAATTAAATTTACTGCGTCATAAACATAAACAAATTTTCGTTTTTTTTTTTTAAATGAAACGGCGATCCAATGATTGATTGTTTGGGTTACCTTCTCGAAGTCACCGAGTTGAGAGCTGGCTCGGCTCGTTTTGGCTTCGCCGCAAAAATCACTAGACGAAAAATCCACGGTTAGCAAATCGCTTTCTTCGTCATCTTTTTCGCCATTATCCTCGTCGTTCTCTTCAACTTCTCTGGCTTCCCGATGACGAATTTTCCGATCGAAGAAATTTCGTCTTCGATCTATTGATTGGTCTTTTTCACCATTTCCATTAACGAAATCGCCAAAGTCATCAAGGTCGTTGCTATCTTTGTTGCTGCTGTTGTTGTTGTTGCTCGCACTGCGAACATCCGACTCGCTGAACTCCAAGCGAACTTTCGAAAGGGGCAACAGATTCAGAACGTCAAAGTACTCCAACTCGTCGTCGTCCTCGTGCAGTATACTGTCCAGGCTTCGATGCTCCTTGCGCTTCCGCTTCACCTTAATGTTTTTTTTTTTTAAAGATCGATCATTACCCAATCATCAGGGGATCAATAATTCTTATGACTAAAGTCTCGACGCGATATGACCGAAAAAAGAAAAAAACTGCAGATTTTTTGCGACAAAGAAAGTCGATGAAAAAAATGTATGAAAAAAGGTGATTTGTTTCCATTAGAAAAGAGAACAATGAGGTAGATCAATTTTGTTTGGGATGTAATGAAAAGGGCAAAAAAATGTTTAATTACGTGAAATAATATTTCGAACCATTGTTTTTTTTTTCGAATCGTAGTGTTACCCCTTAATTCGCCAACTTTATCACTATTTTAACAACTTCAATTCCGTAAACTTTTCTTTCGATTCAATTGAAAGGGCAAGAAAATTTGACGAGTTGGAATTTTTTTCAAAGTGATGAAGTTGAAGACGGATCGAATGATAATTTTACGTAATTAAACCAAACAAGAAAATTTATTTCTCATCGCAAGTTTTTAGAATACTCGATTTCCATCGAAGAAATGAAAACAACAAATAAATTGGATTCATAACAAAATCATAACAAAAATGATTTTTTTTGTAATGATTTTTTTTGTAATGATTTTTTTTATTCGTTCAAATAGTTCAGTAAATGAACTATTTGAACGTCTTGTGAAAATTTTGAAAGATTTTTTTTCGTCAAACGATCTTTCTCGTTATTGATTTCACAATTCATGACAATTTAAAATATAATTTTGCAATTATTTCCTCGTAAGCTCAAACAAACCCAGGCAAAAAAGAATTTTACTTAATCAAGCATTTTTCTTTTTCTGTTTTAATTGGACAATGCTATTTCGTATCGTTTACTATTCATTCAATTTGCAGATCGGGGACGCGAAGTATATATTTTTTAAAACCTCACGAATCCTCGTCTGCCCACTACTAAAATTTCAGATCTATTTATAAAAATCACATCAATATCTTTTCCTTCAACAAGAAAAAAAAATGCAAAGATTGCATTGTTCATATCTTCTTTATTCGAATCACTCAAATTGTCCTTTTTTTATTAGCGTTCTTCCGGTTAACCTCAACGTCTACGAACTTCCGGTTTATTCGGTGCCTCTTTTGTTTACAGGCCAGAAATTTCGGTCGCCAATGTGAAAACGAAAATTTATTCATTTTTCATTCGCAGTAAATCATTCCGAACGTTTTCATCCCTGGTATCCCTGTGTCTATTTTCACCTCCCCCCTCCCTCCAACCCCTATCTAGTTCCCAGCACGCGAATGAGAGAAACGTGTAACGATGGGAGAATATTTTGAACGTGGGGTAACGCAGAAGACACGAAAAGTTGGCAACCACGAACCTGAGCCCAAAAGCAAGCGAAACGGTACGGCGGAAACACGATATTCACGGTGAAGAAAAATGGCTCAAGTTTTTCGTGTTCCTTTTTTTTCGTATGTTTTATTTTTTTTTTGCCGTTTCCTATCAAAGTTTTCCGAACTTTGCGGATACACGAGACATATTTTTCTCCTTACTGCAGTTGGGAAAAAAATATAATTGAACGAAGATCGAAACGGTTTTTAATATACAGGGTGTCCCATGAGAGAATGTCATCCATGAATAGATCCACCCCCTTTGGGAGTGAAATTCTGAGTCGATTGATATAAGCGTGTATGGCTCCCTGAATTATTATTAATTTTTATAAACAAGAATTTCACCCCCTACCCTCCACTTTACGGATGACTTTTCGTCGTAGGACACCCTGTATAGGGTAATTTATAAACATATATTAAATTATTTGCAATTATTTTAATTCGAGAAAAAAGGCATCACAGCGGAATTTTTCGTCAGCGGGTGGTTTCATATCCAACCACTAATATATATTTTTTTATTTTTATTGTTTTTCTTCGATTTAACAAAAAAATTTGAGTTACGTATCCTCGTGTACGTTTCACAGAGGCAAGTACGCGTTTCTCTGATCATATTAGCGGCAGAACAAATTACGCTAATGTATTACGAACCTGAAACTAGAGGGCGCAATATGAGCTTCGTACCAACGAGGGTACGTAAGCGGTATCCGTATGAATTATATATCGAGCTCGGTGAGAACTTTTCATGCCGGTAAATTAACGAGAGAAGAAAAACAACGAATGCTCTATTATGCAAAAAAAATGAAATTAATTATTTATAAAATGAATATACGATCGAGGCATTCTTTATAGAATGACTTTTCAGACTTCATTTATTATCAGCCGAATATATGGAAATAATTATAAAGAAATATATGAAATTGCATATCAATCAATGCAATCTATATTGCAATATATATATATATATATATATATATATATATATATATATATATATGTGTGTGTGTGTGTGTGGGTAACATTTTTATTTACATGTAGTGTTATATACGAATTGATTATTAATTAATTGAAATCATGAGTGAAGTAAATATTATATTTAAACATCATTAAAATTTGAGTCGTTTTTAAAATATTTGACACATTCACTCACGAAAAGTGAGATTTGAGCATCGTTCAAGTGCAATGATTTTTTGGAATTTATTTGCGATTATAAATATTAACAAAAATATTTTTTTCTATTATTTTAGTTAAACTATATCAGAAAAAATACTTGGAAAATCATTGTACTTAATAAATATCATAAAAAAAATAAAATCATTACTCTTCAACGATGCTCAAACCTCACTTTTCCTCATCTCGAATTTCTTTTTCCGAAATATAACGAAAACAAATATATTAAATACTTTAAGTACGACACAACTTTTAATGACATTTAATATAATTAATAATTGATTCCCAAATTATTGTTTTAACGAACTAATTAATTAAATTTGCATATTTATGTTTTTACATAAATATGAAGTTGAAAAATATGTATATTTTTTAATCTCGTTCATTCATGTAATAGAGATTCGACGTTTTTTTTTTTTTTTGTTAATGTCTCTCTAAAGTAATGAAAATAATTGAATCCAAGAATGAAAAATCGTTACCTGAGTGTGGATCGAATCGAGACTCCGATTGTCGTCGATCGGCCAATTGTCCTCGACGATTTCCACGAGACCACTGACCGTGTCAAGATCCTGATGGCTCCTGTATCGTCTCGGGGTTCTTGGCCAATCAAGAATATTCAGACGATCGGGATCGGCCCGACTGGTGCGTCCGTACAACGGAGGATCGGGAAGGGACGACAGGGCCGACGGCACCGAATACCAATCGCACGGCGAGTGCGAATGGTACGATCGCGAATCGTTGAAACGATCGTAAGAATCCGAGAGATGCTGCTGACTCTTCGACAATCTGGTTTATATCCAAATTCTAGATGAGTCTCGGTTTTATCGAATCTTTGGAAAAATCCATCTTCAAGGTAATAAAAAAATTCGCCGTTGATCCAGTACAATTAAAAATGATCATCGATAAAATCGATTATCAACAAAATTAGGAAACTACTTTCTATTTATATATCTATAATGGATTTGAGAAAGTTAACGCTCATATTTCTTCATTCGTACAATACGTAATTGAAATGTTTGAAAATTGATTTTCGGCATTCAAAAAATGTTTTTTATATGAATTAAAATTGCGAAATTGAAAGTAAATTAAAGAAAAAAATTTCCTCATTATAAATTAATTTTGAGAATTTTTTTTATTGAGAAGAACAGCTGACAATTCGATTATGGAAATATAAAAAATCAATAATCGAGGAAAATAATGTAACTGTCGAAAAACTTGTAAAATTGATTATCGAAAAAAATGTTGAAAGAAAATTTTCGAAATCTTGTGGACGGTCTATTTCTTAATTTTTTTTTTCGAATCATACAATATTTCATTTAGAAAGTCAACTAAAAACTCGACGATTAAAAAGTAAATAACAAATCGCCCGAGAAAATAAAAATATCAGCTATCCAGAAAATTGAAAAATTGAGTCACGAGGAAATATTAAAAATTAAAATTTTACAAATGGTTCTCGGTATTTATTTTCTCAATTGCTTTACATTTCCTAATAACGAAATTATATATTAAAAGAATCGATCCAAAAAAAAGACATCGAAAAAAATAATGGAATACTGAACCAACGATGAGATCGAAACTCGAATGAAGAAAAAAGGATCAAAAGTTTTGGACGATTTAACCGTGAAATGAATTGGATTCCAGTCGATTGAATTTTCTCCAAAGTGGTGAAAAAATTTCTCGCTCGGATTCGTTCAGTAAAGTGGATGTCTTCACCCTCTCGGCCTGATTTTCTACTTCCTGGCAAAGGGTCGAGTTCACTCGGGCGCGAGTAATCAAGATAATCCTACCTGTCCTTAAGAGAATTGCGATCTATCAGTTTAGCTCGTGGTATCAATTGGGGCCTCCTCGGGAGTTCCAAATCCGGCTCGCCTAAACGAAATTCCGAATTGCCCGTCTCTCTCTGTTTCCGCGTGTGATCCTCCGATATGACGGCTAGGCTGCGTGTTCGTTTGAGCAACTTGCGACGATCCTCCGTATCTGTTGTGTTTTGACCTTCCTGCGACTCGTATCGACCACCCGCCACCTCCCTGCGATCATTTTTCAACGTACCAAACACATTTACAATTAAAATTAATGGAGAAACGTCGTCAATCTTCCGAAGTCTCTCGCAGGACACTCGGCTCTTTTTTCATTTTTTTTAACTGCATAAGAAAAAAAAAAACGTTCGAGAAATGTTTGCTAAAAGTTTTAGAAAATAACAAATAAACAATATGATAATATTTTTTTTTCCGGACGCATTTCCTTCCGGTTATTTTCAAGTGAAATGATGTTTAGGAGGTTACATATGAAACCACCTGGTGGCGATAAATTACGTTTCGTCTACTATTTTCATGAATGAAAAGTGTATTGTAACGATATGCTGATGTGATACGAGTTCACAGAATCCTGTTAATACCTTTTAGAACATTCAGGTTCCCATTAAAACCAAGATTGACCTGCCGTAGGCCTGCGTTTGCAGTAAGGTACCTGACCCATGTGAAAGCCCACCTTATTTGTTTTTAAGTACAACAAAATCTATAAATGTTGAAATAAAACAAAAAAAAATTATTTAATCGTGTATTCAACAGTCAACGTATTAATAGTAATTTTGGTTCAGAAAACAATGTTCACTATTAATTATAAGCTTTTTAAAAAAAAGCGTCTTCTGGGCCTTATTCAGACCACTGTTCCTAATAAGGCCATACCCGTTGTACTTTCGTACAAAAAAAACATAAAAAATATATATAATCGTCAATTTTCAACTTAAATTTTGATAACAACACGTATAGTGCTGATAAACCTCTACATATAACTACAATAAATATTCACTAAGTAATATTGAAAACACTTTTTGTTTTCGATAGTTTTTGTACGTTGAAATTTAATAAGCGCCTGCATGGGATCGCACGTGCTGCTTTCTATCGACTGCAAATTTGTTTGGGTTCGCCACAGCGCGGCGATTGCTATGGCAATTGCGGCCGTTCGAAATTAGACACTCGACGATCAGAGCTCAATTTGTTTGACTTTTGGAGTTTTGGATATTCAAAATATGGGCTTTATTAGGCACAC
Organism: Ophioninae sp. B BG-2022a; assembly: GCA_030522765.1. Classification (NCBI taxonomy): domain Eukaryota; kingdom Metazoa; phylum Arthropoda; class Insecta; order Hymenoptera; family Ichneumonidae; species Ophioninae sp. B BG-2022a. The sequence goes on from JAPYZJ010002333.1 coordinate 23,777, forward strand.
TTTATTAGGCTTTACATGGGTCAGGTATACCTTACACTCGATCCATTGGAGCTACCATCGTACATAAATTCCACTCAAGAGACGGTTTCATCGAGTTGATCAATTCCAAATTATTGTCTTTCATATTCCCAAGCGGACGTTATCATGTGCAACGACCTAATATCTATTTATACGTTGGGTATCCGTATGCCAGCCATACAAAACTCATCATCATGTTGTAGTCTCGTCCGGCGCTTGAATAATACGCCAATCGCAACTCGTATCATCATTAGCATCTCGTATTTTTCTCACGCACACTTGGCAACGCGTTGTCTCGCATCCGGGCACCTGAACGACGAAAAGGATCGGGAGAGACGGTCAAGGGGTCTTACGTAAGTCGATGAGAGACCAAGTGAGTTATCGTAACGACGCGGGCACGCTTTTGTAACGGAGTCTTGATAATGACCACCCGTTAAGGTAATATCAGCTCCCTCGAATCTCAACTTCATCTTCGTGGCGCTTGGTTCCACATATACGAGGGTTTCAAGGTCAATTCACCACCTTTAACATTTTTCTTTATGTTTCATTTTTTTTCTACTCTTTTTATCGAAAAAAATCATTTTTTAAAGAAAAAAAGGTCATTTGATCGATTTCAAGGACAGTTCGTTGAGTTTCTGTTTTCGACAAATTTCCTTCGATTTTTCGGTGCTAAATGTGATATTTGGTATCTTCCTTTAATGGCGTTTTTTAAATTAGTACGAATTTGAACAAAATCGATCTCTTTTTCCCGCAAAGTAATTGAAAGCCGAAGGAAATCTGTATGGCAGTGGAATCCCTGATAATCCGGTAAAATATAAAAATCATTAAGTTTCTACTTGTCGAAACTTTGGGCGCGTTTTTCTCAAAAGGGGTTTTTTTCAATAGATAGAGTGATCGCGCAGAAATTGTCATCGATTTCGATGAAAATTCTTTCGCATATTCGTAGCATCAGCAGTTTGTTGATAAAACTGAATAATATTTTGAATTCCAAAATTAAAACCTACGTTTGTCCTCAAATATCGACTCTATATATATAATAAAATCGATTTTGTGGTTGTTCATGACATGTTTATGAATATCCGCAAAATTTACTTTACTAAGCTGCCTTTTTCTGAATTTTGCGCATATTTAAAAAATCCTGGATTATCGACAGAGTATGGATCTTTAAGAATCATTTTGATTTTTTTTAAATATAATTATAGCGGGAGGGAAGACTCCAGCAGCGTGAAAATTTTTTTAACATCTTCTTCTAAATATCTGCATTAAAAATTTGCATAAAAAAAAAGTGTCTGCATGTTTTTTCGAACAATTTAAATATGAAACAAAACAAATCTAAAGATCCAAATTCCTGTGTATTTTTTCCATGAAAAAAAAAATCATAAGAAATCCATAATATTCGACCTTGTAAATGGTCTTCACTCCTCAATCCGCTATTTTCTCGAATTAAATATCATTGTTATTATTTTCGAGTCTCTCGTGCACGCTCTTGTCTGACAGACGATAATATCAGCTGAGAAAAACTCCAATCTACGGACGATCACTCCAAGTTGTCCATTAAGAAAAGAAGAAAAGAATTCTCGTAAGATTTATCGAGGAAAGCGCGATTCAACAAAGAGATTACGAGCAGCTCGATCAACATTGTTTAACTACACGAAAAAAATTATTGTGCAGTCCTCATAATTCTCGAGTGACTTCGTGAACGATGAGAAAGCATCAAAGCCCAGGTTACCTTCTGCAGAATATCACATCGAGAAGCAACGTTTATTCATAACCTTCAATTTCGTATTTTTCCTTAGATTACCACACCCCCCACCAGTCCCATTTCTCATCCCTCCATCTCGTTTCTTTCCAGCATTTCTTTTCCTGATTTTTTTCTTCGCGACGAGAAATAAAGTCCGCGTAATCCGTTAAAGCCAAGAAAGTCCAGAATCCCCGAGAACGGAAAACGGATGATAGGATCGTATTGTGGCTCTCCGAACTCTTTTTAATAACGAGTTTGGAGACTTCAAGGGAAAGATGCGAGAAATGACAAAAGAGAATAAGATGTAAGCCCTTTCATCTCGTATCTATCATTTTCTCCAAGCCCTGTTTTCCTCTTTCTACCCCTCCGCTATCATTATTATTTTGTTTCTATTTACGATATCGAAATTATATAATCCATTCCGTATAATTATCATTTATCGTTGATTTATTTTTAATTTATTATTGTTTATTATTTTAACCCTTCCTTTATTTTTTCTTATTATTTGTTATTATTATTATTATCAATAATTGTCCATTTATCATTTTCAATTATTATTTATTATCAATTTACTATTATTAATTCACTATTTATTTTAATTTTAATTTTTTATGGAATATATTATTTATTTCATAGGGAAAGCAAGTTATTTTATATAATAATTCATTATTATTAATCATCGTTATGTAACATAATTATTTATTTATTATTATTACACTTTAATGTTTTATTATTATTATTCATATATTCATCATATTATGTTCATCATATTTACGGAAATAAATAGTATTCAAATTGAATACAAAACTTGTTCCATCTTTCTCTCTCTCTCCCTCTTGCCTTTTTAAAACGGAGTTAAAGTCACCTTTTTGATGATAAAATTTCTTCTTTTTTTTTCTTTTCTGAGCGCGATCGGTCGAACCATTTGCGTTATGATTTTTCTTATTGTGTAAACGATTACGAAGTTTTATCGATTAATGCGATTGCTGGCAGCCTAATCTCGAGTCGTATAAAATTCAAAGTCAATCTCGCGTGCACTTTCGTACGTATGTATCCAAACGTTCGATCGAAAAGTATTGCGAGTTACGTCATTTACCGCATCGATGGACGTAATTGACCCTCTCAAATACGTTCTGCGGTCAGGCTTACAGTATCGCGTGTAAGTTTTTTTTCTTCGATTTTTTTGTACTAATGAGCTTTAGAAAAATTTAAAAAAAAACACTAATAATGGAGTATATACTATTTGAAATTATAGGATAAAAAATAATAATGTTATGTAAAATAATATTGTGACAAAGTACCTAATAATATTATTTTGGATTAAAAGTAAAAAAAAAATTGAATTGCGAGAAAATTGACATTTTTCCTAAAACGAATAACGTATCGAGGCGTTTTAGATAGAAATAAAAAGATAGAGTATCGAACATTGGAAGAAAGTTTCCGACGGTTATTCGTTGTATAGGCTTCTTTCTTTTTTTCTTTCCTGATATGTTTCCGAGACCCGGTCGATGTGCCGTTCAACATCCGGCCAATAAAATACGTCACATGCATCCAATAGCAATTCGTACTTTATGGGAATCCATGGATATGTACACTCCCCCCCAAAAGTTTAAATTACGGAGAAATAAAACTATAAAATAAAAATTAAACATTATTACATTTCTTTTAATTACCCAGGAATCGTTAAGTTAAATCGTGAAAAGATATTAAACTAAATTTTAAACGATAAAAACATCGCGCTGTATATAACATTTTTTTCAAAATATCTACTAAAACAATTTTGCTTTTTTATTAATTTAATTTCATTATTTCGTGAAAAATGTTTAAATAATTCACGTATCAAGAACTATGATTCCCAAAATTTTTAAGATTCTTGACGATTTTTCATTATCCATTGAACAACTTAACAACATTTAGAACAATTATTGTGTATTGCACCTTTGCTTGATAAATAAACAATAAATTGACTTTTAAAACTTTGGTGACAATAAAGTACAGAGTTGTTCGGATAAATTTTTTTAAAAATGATTTTATACGATGATTGTTTATGATTTAGTGTTTGGGTCAGTGTATTGAGAGATAAGACAAGTTTTTTGCGAGTGGTCCGAAACTTTTGATCGACGGTGTATATCGAACGACGTTTCGAGACACGAACAGATACCCGAAATGATTGTACTCCGGAGATTGGTGACACGTGTGGGACTGTACATCGTGAGTAACTGAGACACGTACAGGGGTCTCAGGAGCCCAGAAGCGCGTGCATCAACATTGTACACGTTCTTGAACCAACGATGATGAAGATGAAAGGGTGGGGACACGAGTGCCCCCCTCTCCTTCCTTTCATACGCCACTCACGTGCACGCACGATGACGCAAACCCATCGAGACAGGAATATCGTATCATTAGCCTCCTGAGGAGACCGGAAGTCCGGAGCTCTGAGGAGATTGGCGTTCGAGACTTTTGACCGTTCCTGAGTTTGACATTTACGTACACTATAATTACAAGATCGTTTTACACTTGCATAAATAAATAATCAAAAAGTTTTATTTCAATTCGTAAGTTGGCATTTGTTTGGATTTGCAGCTGGAATGTAGCATTCGATGGAAAACAGAAATGGAAAATGGAAATGTTTGGAAATTGAACAAATTTTTCTGATTTTTTTTTTTTGTATTTTTCTTTGGTAGAAAGTTGTTTGGATTTGCAGATACTATTTTGTTAAGAAATTCGCTGATGCTTAGATTTCTTTCGAGATGAAGTTTGGGTTTGTTTGGGTTTGTTTGGGTTATATTATTTTCATGATGATTTAGAAAATATATATTTAATGTTTGGGTTTCTTTGGATTACGTACTTCGTCCCAACTTTTTTAATATTGTAAACGAATATTCTTACTCTCTTTTCAAATCAATTAAAGAAGTCTGTTAACAACAATACAAAATAATAATAATAATGGCAGTATTTTAAAGCCTGTTTGATTCGTTTCGATCGTCGATTCAAAAACGTATTTGGAATTTGGGTTTTTGGTAAAAAAAAAAAAACAAAAACACGAGAATGTCCGGGTTCAAAGTTTGCCAGAAATGTGGGAGAGAAAAAAGATTGTTTCGTGACGCGACGACTCGCGAAGAAGACTGAACCGATGATTGAATCAACGAATTTAAAAAAAAAAAGAAAAAACAGTGTCAAAGCGAGGTCTCGTAGTCGACGTTCGCACTGCGTGACTAATATAAAAAACTTCTTTATTTTTTTTTTCTTTTTACGTTTTTCATTCTTATTTCTATCATCTGGCTTCTCGTTTCTCGTCGTGGCTCGAAGGATAAAGGATGAGAGAGGGAAAAAAACGAATGCACACAGAATCGTCGAAGCGATAGTTTCCGTGAGCCCCGTGCTCATTACGAGCAGATTGAGCAAGAAAAACAAGGGGAACACGCGATTATGCGAATCAGGAAAAAAAAGGAAGGTCGAACGTGAAAAACGCCTCCGAGGGAGAACGTAAAGGGAGCGAGAAAAAAAGGACAGAAAAAACTTTGGCTCTTCGGAAATTTAAAAGTACGTAAATTGCATTAAAGAAGGCTGAAAAAAATCGAGTAAATGTGTTGGGGCAGACGAAGAAAAAATTACGTGAAATAAATTCGATGAAAAAAGTGTAAAAAATTTATGTGGGGTTAATAAAAAATTGAAACGTATTAAAGAAGAGTAAAAAAAAATTGTGTGAGAAATTGGAGGAAAGCAGAAAAAATAAATGAAATAAATTATTCCAAAGAAGATAAAGTGGAATAAATTCTGGCAGACCAGAATAAAAATTGGATGAACTAAATCGGAAATTGAACACAAATATTGATGCTTTTTCAAGTAAAAAAAATTGTAAAAAGAATTAATATTCGAATTTAAAAAATGCATATACGTGAAACGAGAAAATAAATTTGTAAATCCGCGATGTGAGGTAAATAAAAACAGAACGCTAATTTAAAGAGAAAACACACTGTTAAAATGGAAGTTTCAGGGAGCAGACAAAAATAAAATGAGGATACCAAAAGTAATATAAAAATAACTGATACAAGCACAAGGAATATAGACATAGTAGACATTTGATAATATAAATCAGAATAGAAAATATCCAAAACAAAATGAAAAAAAATTATTAAATAAAACAAATATATATATTATTTAAAAAAATACGAACAAAAATCAGATTAAAAAATATCATTCCTGAGGGATTTTTCTCGACTCGATACAATTTCTCCACCCTTCAATATATCGAATATTTTAAAAAATGTGCGAAAATCCAACACATGCGCACATAAGTAAAAACTTTACACATTTATACCTGTGTATTTGTTATCGTTTTTATTTTTATTTTTTTTATCGACTTACAAACTCTCTTCTCCTCGAAATACAATTTTCATCTGGCAAGTAACGTCCATATATCGATAAATAGAAAATCCGGTTTTCAAGTGGAAACATCGAGAGCTGTTCGAGTCTCGGGATGAAGACAAGCGAGAATTCAATGGAAGGTCTCGTTCCACGTTTGAACGCATAGTGGAAAACGAGGGTGAGAGAAGTGAAGGAAAAAAAGCGATTCCCAAAGTTTTCCGCCACGAGACATCTGTCGATATCTCCTACCCGAAATATCGAAGCAAATTGCAAGGGAAGCGCTGAGAGCGAAAGGAGAAAAAGAAAACGACACCTGAGGGATGATGTCACCGAAAAAAAAATGGGGAAAAAGCAAAAAAAAAAAATAAAAGGCATGAAGAAATGGAGACGAATCTCTTCGTTCGCACCCTGGTGTACACTCACCCCGTGGAAAGTCTTCTCGATAATCTCTTATCGCTCGTTATCCAATTTCTCCTCGTTAAAAATGCACTCCCCCACCCCCGCCATTACGTGCCTCGATTAATGAATTAACTCCTCGTCTCATTAGCACGCGAAATTTTCTTTGAATTAAAGGTTTAAAAATAAATTTATTAATATTCGTACGTCTTTATATAATTATTGTTGTTCTTTTCTTTTTTTTTTTTGTTAATTTATCATTTTTTGGTTGCTTTATTATTGTTATTTTATTATTTTTCGTAATCTTATCATTTTTTGCAATTTTATTATTATTTTTTTATTTCGATGAACATCCTTCCTCTTTTTTTTTATCATCAAAGCTGCAACTTCCGGTTGATCCACACACGTAGAAATGAAAAATTTCGAAATAAAATGAGGAAATACCGCAAAACCCAACAAAAACGAGCCCAAACGGAATTTGCCGGTTCGTGTACACGCGTGTACGTGAAAATGTAAATGCGTTAAATACGAACGTAGCGAAGCCCGGAGACACTTTGCCGAGATCCCTTGGAACGACGAGGCTTTTCTACGATCGGACGTCTCTCTTCTCTTAGATTTCACGAGGTGTAAGAGAACGAGGAGTGGGAGGGCTCGTCTCGTACGTTCATACCTTGAGATTGGTGACGTCACGTGCCGCGACTTCGGGACCACGGGACTACTTATGACACACGTAATAATGAATCGCGGGTTTCTCGTTCATTTTCACCTCATCTCGTTTTCCCTCCATTTTTTATTCCTATTCTTTACTTATTTCCGTCGGGCTCGATTTTTCTTCGCAAACCCAAACACGAATCCGAATATCCTTCATCTATTTTTTCTTCTTTCGGAACCTCAACAACTCTGAAGAAACCTTGTCACGATTTTTCACTTTTTCCTTCCTTTTATTCTCGTTTTTGCAACCCAAACAAATATCCTCTCACCCCCCCCTAGCTTCGTTGTTAAACCCAAACAAACCCAAATATCCTTTATCCCTTTTTTCCTGAGTCACCCTAAAGAAACGATGTCTCGATTGTTCACTTTTTCCTTCCTCTCCTTCCCTCTTTCAAACCCAAACAAACCTCATCTCGGTTTTTTCCCTCTTTCTCTTTCCCTAATTTTCGAACCCAACCAAAACCAAATATTTGGTCATCCCTTTATACTTTCCAATCCAGATAATCCCAAATGAGCGTAGTCTCAATATTCCCATTTTTCCCTCCCTCTTTCCCCTTCTTTTTCGAATTGAAGTTTCGCTTCATTTTCCTTTTCACTTTTTCCATTTTTCCAAAAGGCAAATATCCCCGTTACTTTTTTTATTTTTTCTGATACCTTTTCATAAAAATATTTGTTTTTTTTCTTCATTCTTTATCTCATTTATTTCATCGACGTCGATCTTTTATCCCCCCCCGCGGATCTCATCGTTTTCTCGCGCGTATCCGAAGGACATCGCGACGTAAATCTATATACACTATACACGATCGTACAGCGAGGTCCCCACAACTTTTCAGACGTCTCACCTTTCGACCTGAACCTCTGCCGTCAACCCCTCCCCCCTTCTTTCCACCTTCAACTTCTCCTCAATTCTCTTCTCCTGTACAGGTGAAATTAAGGCATCCTTCACATTAGTGATACGTGTGAGCGAACGTCTATGATTGTATCCAAAAAACCGAATATCCGGCTTACCCAATCGGAAGGGTTCTGTTGTTTCGTTTTTTTTTTTGTTTTTTTTTTCTCACGCAATTTCTCTCGGTCTCGCACAATGATTGAATCGAGTCTAGTGATTTCGAGATCGCGGAAGATTCGTATTAACTTGGACATTTGAATTTCTACGAATTTTATTGCTCAATTATTGCGAATATCGTCAATTGAGAAGTATTCGAAAATGTATGAAATGTTTTTAAAAATATTGTTATTTGTTTCTTGGTTTTAAAAAATCAGCGTTACTTGAAACATTATTATTTTCGTTTTATTTTGAAGAATTGTTCTTTGTTTTTAATGAAAAATACAAATAATTTAAACAAATTTTGAACTGAAAAATTTTAAAACAACTTTTTAACGAACACTTCTGTGTACATTTTTTTACATTTTTTTTTAAATTTCTTTCGGTCTCTCTCTCTCTCTCTCTCTTCAGCATGAAGCAGAAATCGTACGTGCGGAGAAGTCGAATGGCAAAAAAGCAATTCCACTATTTTTCTCTGTACTTTGTACCGAGACGAGTTATAGGAGTTTGAAAATTCGTGCAGTGTGTCAAGGCTGTGACACCTCGAGCGCAACATTGCTCCGCGAGGTACACCACAATTTTTCAAATCTTCGAAGCGTACGACAATTCTTGATTTTTCTGTTTTTCTTTCCTGTTTCGTGAGAAACGTCCTGCCTTGTGACAAATCAGTTTTACGAGCTCATAACTTATATTAATTCACACGGAAAGCGAATTTTTTGCCCAATTTTTCACCCCCTTAAGAAATGATTTTGTTTTTAGGATGAACACATGTCTTTTTGAACTCAGAGTCAATGTGCTGATTAGCTATTCAACGATTTAATATTTTAGTGTCAAATTTGGATTTTTGTTTCTTCGATTATTTTATCAGTTGGTACAATTTTTCTCATTTTATTTTTTTGGCTAAAAAAAATGACGAATCTTCCGTTGAAAATTGCGTTTCCGGTTTTGTCTCATTAAGGATTAATTTTCCAAAAATACTGAAATCCGGATGTAAAATTCAGCGTTTTTGGAAACTTTTGTTCTCGGAATTTGCACGAGTATTGAAACTTTGAACAAAATTTTCGACCCATTAAGAAAATTTGTTCAAAAATGTTTTTTTTGCAAAAAAAAATTTTTTTTCGTGTTTTTGATAATGAGTCGGTAAATCAGAACGTCGCTTTTTGTATATAGAGATAGATTGTCATTTCGTATTCCGGATGCAATTTCATTTTCAACGAGAGTGACGACTCGAGGAAAAATGAATTATTGTCACGTGGGAAGAGTTTTATGCAATGTCTGCTCCTCGACGAGAATAACTGATGCAAACGAAGTGCGGGACGATGCTAATCCTTTGGTCAATCGTATAATTCACGATGATAAGCGTGCACTAACGTAAAAGAGTTTTTACGGATTATCGAAACGACGTTGAATTCTGCATCGTTGAAATGGAACAAAAATCTTTTTTTGAAATGGAACAAAAATCTTTTTTCTTTTATTAGCCTTGGAAATGATCAATTTGATACCTAATTAATTAGCTCATTTGAAATACTACGAATTTACTACTTTAAAAAGCTAAATAGCTAGTTTCAGAATTAATTAGTTAGCTAATTTAAACTACGAATGATTAACTAATTTACCAATCCGTATAGCTAATTTCAGAATTAATTAATTAGCTGATTCAAAATACTACTGATTCCCAGATTCGATAATCAACTAATCTGTTGATTTGAGAATTAATTAGCTAATTTCAAATATTACAAATTTACTCATCTGAAAATTGAAAATATATTTAATACGTTCAGACAACCGTAATATTATTAATAATTACTCAAAAACTCAATATGTATCGATTTTTTCAATTATTACTGATTAATTGATCTCTGAAATAAATCTTTCCGAAAAAATAAAAAAACAATCGAAATTTCTGATTCCCTAGTAATCCTGATAATTTTTCTGATTATTCGGTATGCGGTTACCGCTCCGAGTATTGGCCATCCTCTATCAATTCAATGAATTTTATATCAATATTCTATAAACCGACTATTTACCACAATCTGATAAATTTTTCTGAAGACTTTAACAATTTCTTATCGCTCGTAGTCTTGTGTGTTAATAATTTTCTTTCCGTTCCATTGTGTTCGAAAGAGCCAAAATTGGAGTACATTGTGTATTCCTGTTAATTTTCCTTAAAACTTGCCCAACTAGGGCATAGCTAATAAATGAATCAATCAATCATCTCCCCCCCCCCCAACCCGCTCGTAGCCTTTTCTATTATCTTCCCCCTTTCGGTGGTCGTGATCATGATCGATAAGGTAGCCAAACGCATCCGGCCAAATGTAGAGAGAACAAAAATTATTACGATATTTTGGTCGAAAATAATAGCCCCCCCTTCCTGGAAAACATGAGGTTTCAAGGGGGGGGGGGGGGGTAGGCACTAATTAAAATGTCAAACTAAAAAGATTGATACGAGAATTCCAGGGTTAAATGAATTTGCGAAATATTGACAATTGTAGGACAAACATCAAGGAATTACGTAATTTTTCATACGATTTGTTTTTTTCACTCTTAATTTAATATTATTTTTTTCTGTGAGTAGTACATCCCATATTATCAGAACTTAGATGTAATAATTAAATTTTATCCTTAAGGAATTTTTTTGCATTGAATTGAACTATGATAACTTTAATGTAATATTTTAGTGTGAAATTTATATATATATTTTTTTTCTTTTTAATATCTTCGATGTCGCGACAAGATTTGTTCTTTTTTCTTTTTTCGATATTTTTCCACCTATAAATTTGTAAATAATTTTCGAGGATGGGATACTAGTTGTCCATAATTTCAAAGGTAATTTTTGTTGTTATCTAATATCACTATTATCATAGTTATTTAGAAAGGATATAACATTTTTTGATATTTTTTATCAATAAATTTACAGGTACATATTTTTTGGATAATTCTTAGTCATAAATCAATTTTTCATTAATTATATTTTTATAAATGAAATAGTTTTTTCGCGGATTATTTTTCAGAAACTTTTGATAAATGTATCAAATATTTTAGAGACATTTTTTAATAAATAAATTCATAAATAATTTTGTCGAAGAATGTTTCTCGAAAACTTTCAATAAGTTAATATCGCAAATTCGTATCAGTCTTATTATTATAACCTTTTTTTCCATCGAGTCTTGAGTTTCCTCGAGAGAAAGTCCGAGCGATTGATACGCGTCGCAATAAACGTGTGGCCTTCTCCTCTCATTCGGGTGATCAAAGTCACGGTCTCGTGCTCGTATTAATCGCAAATGCGAATATAAACATACGTGGGTGAGTAATTCGAGAAGACCTCAGAGAGAAGAAAGTAACTGCGGTCCTCGAATGACCTCGGTGAATCGGATTACCAGATCGCGGCTTTTCACACTCCCTCGTTATTTTATCAATTTTTTTCACGCCTCGATAACGAGAACCAGCACGAGTTATCACGACTACTCGCGGGCTCCTATCAAAAGGTGATAAAAAAAATCGAAAATCAAAGATTTACTAAAATAAAAATATTCTGGATTCTAAAAATATTCTATAAAAAGATTTACCAAAATATAAATATATAAATATTTAATTACTAATCATTATGAAATATGTCTTAATTGACAAATTATTATTAAGTATTCATTCAATTATAAATAATTACAAATTAAATTATCACGTTAAGTTTATTTTTTAATTTATTTAATCTTTAATGATTCATTTAAATGAATAATTTTCAAGTAATTGAGTTTTAATTTATTTTTTATTTTGTTCAATAACGAATTTTTATGTATTAACTTATATATTATTATGAACCATTCATTGAATCACACATTATCATGCACAATTTTTTTATTGCGAATTATTATAAATACTTTGTGTGAGGAGGATAACAAAAATTGTAAATTTTTGTATTCAAGGTGACAAACTCGTACGACCGCAAATCGGACTCTCGTGCCGAGTGGTTGCAAATGCAAAACCTCGCACTTTATTCTTATTAAATGTCTACCTTAGACAATATTACAGTGTTTTTTATTATTTATCTATTTTTTTTTATTCCAGCTTTTCTCTCATCGGCTCAAATAACACTCTCTTTTAATCTCATCATTATTTTATGTTTATTCCATATAATTATATTATCGCGACGATTTGAAAAATAAAAAATTATGAATCAATAAACAAATGAACAAAAATTACGAATTAATAAAAACAAACACCGAATTCTCAAACAAATAAATGAAAAATTAACAAATTAACAAACAAACGAATAACAATTTACGATTTAACTACCGAATTAATTTAATCAAAAATACCTCTAATATATCACCTAGAGGTATTTTTGATCGAATTAATTCGGTATACCTCGATGCATACCTCGGAAAAATGAATAAAAAAATACCTCGATCAAAAATTTCGCCACGAGTCCACAACTCTCCGGAGATTTTTGCAACAAAGCTCTTTTGTTGTTGTTGTTGTTTTTAATCGTCCGCACATACGAAATCCGCAACTCGAAAATTTCACTGACGTATCTAACCCAAACAAACCCAAACGAATCCTGTATCGCGAGGGTTTCGTGCGTGAGCTGCTCGAGGAGTGCATGCACACCCACTAAACCGACCGTCGACCATCAACTGCAGCTTGTGTGCGTTTCACCGTCGGTGTCACCTGCCATGTTTTTTTTTCGTTTTAAATGCGTAGATATATATAAATATATATATACGTCACGCAATAGCGACAACCCCTCCCCATCCCTCATAGCCTCCCTTTAAGAACGGGGGGAAGGGGGGGGGTCTAATTCAAGCCAGGTGAGTCCCCACGTGATTCATTCGTGTATAGCGTCGCCATGGTAATTGCCTTACAATGACTCTACAATCCACTTTTCACCGTTACCGATTTTATCCACCCCTCAAACATACCCCTACCTGAAAGTCTGAAATTTTACATTTGAATCGGAGGGTTTTACACTGAGATCAAAATTTTTTCAATTCTTGGCAATTTGTGCCGATTTTTTTGAATTTCGATTTCTCAAATGTTACAACTTAACATTTCCGTTAAATTTTTGCACCCTTGATTTTTACTGTTCGTGTGAAAGAATTGGGTGACAAATAGCTGGAAATTAAATAAATATCGACAGAAACTGTAACGTAGACGAAAATAGACTTGGTTATGTTGATAAATTTAATACATTTGTTGGTATTTTAATTTGAAGAAAAATTGAATTCCAATTTTACAAAATTTTTTTGGGTATGTTTGGGTTTGAAACTTAAATTTTTAATGGTTGTAACTAAGTAGAAAATTTGGAAGTTTGTTAAAAAAAAATGTTTGATTGAAAAATGTGTAAAGAAATGAACCGTTAAAATGAAAAAGTTTCAAGTAAATTAAATATGAATTTTTAAACATTCGCAAACAAATGAAGTGTTAATTTTGATAGCTGTTAAAGAAATTAGATTTAAATAGAAATTCAATAAATTTGTAAGTAAAATGACTAAACTTCGCCGCGTTTATTTATTCAATAACAAATAAAGTAGAGTGAGATAAACAATAATCGGTATAATTATCACTGTTTATTTATCGTTAGAATTTCCAAAGAAAAACAATTCAAATAACATTTAATAGGCATTATGGTCTTTTTTTAAATATCCATTGAATAAGACGTAAAAAATCGCCAGAAATTGATATACAGGGTGATTCACAACAACCAGTAGATTCTGAACGAGAAAAAAAAATTGCTTTCGCCCCATGAGATGACAAAGGGAATCCTGATAGTTCTGAATGATACCATACCCAGCCTCTCCATAAATACGTACAGGAGGAAACTAGGACGAACTCGAAGGATCCTCACGTAACGAGGACTCGAGAGTGCCCAGGAACGGAAGAGATGAAATGGAAATTACCCGAACTTGCGTAAGGACTCACTTTCGGAGCTCTAGTCCCAATAATGCCCGCCTAGTCGTATGCAATTAAACGGGGATATTAAAGTTTATCGACTTAGCGATTACAATGTGCAATAGCTCGAGAAGAATTCATAAAAAAAACGAATGTCTTAATTAACAAAGAGAATTCCAACATAAATATACATAGAACGCGTAAAAACGTAACAAAAACAATATGTCAATTTCGAAAAAAAAAAACGGAATTTCACGGTCCGTAATTTCTCACGTTGGCCCCATGATCGTTACTTCCGGTTTTCTCACCCCCTGGCCCCATGATCGTTACTTCCGGTTTTCTCACCACTTCGTTTTCGATGAAAGAAAAAGCCTCGCGGAAAAGCATTTTATTTGGTCACCCGATAGATCGTACAGAATTTTGCAATTTTTTTTCATTATTCATAATAGTTTCAATAAACCAATTTAAACTGTTTTCCTTTGGAAATTGTAACGACCGATGAATGATGATAATGATAACGTTGATGGCAAGGACCATAATAATAAATAATGAATCCATACCATAAATTATTTTTAATTATATTCGAAATCATGTGATAATTTGTAAATGTCATAAAAATTGATGTTATTCATCATATCGAGATTGCATCAATAATAATTCGTTGATTATCATAGAGACGATGTAAAGTTTCTTAATGATAATAACAATAACGACAGAAACAATAATAAATATATAATTATTTGTTTTATTTTTGAGTATTTGTTTATTTTTAATGTTAGCAATAATTACTTTACTTGTAAACATAAAATATATGAATTACTATTAATTCATAGCCCTCATAATTAACAATAACACTTATTATTTATAATTATAAATAATCACAACTATAATAATTAATAAAACTAAAATACATTAACTAAACACAATAAAAATTATACCAAAATGAATAACAATACGAAAAAAGGCACTTTTGAAGAACAGAATTACAATGAAAGTTTAATGAAAAATCATTATTATTTATTTTTACCTATCGTGCCAACAATCTTCTTCCTGCGTACCCACGAGTTCCATCGTTACTTGGCGATAAACTATTTTCACAGAAAACATTTTACCAATCTTTTTCTTCCTCTCTCTTTCTCTCTCTCTCTCCAACCCTTCCTCTACGTCTCGTCGCGATCTCAAAGGAGCTTTCCGTTCGCCAATAGCCAATTTTCCCTCGACGAAATAGCATCCGGTGCCGCGGCACTTTTTTTCCACTTTCGATTTGAAATCAGTCGTCCAGCTGCGCGGACTCCTCTTTCACTACTGAACAATCCTCGTGGGACAGAGTGCGAACCCGTCGATGGTAAATGACGGAGACAAAGGTAAAAGTACCTTTGTCCAGAAGCGATACAGCATGCTTCGTGAACATTAACAGCGAGCATTGTTCGCCCGTATGGTCGTTGAATTATATCCGGACAAGCGAATTCCATGTGTTCTCGCTTCCCCCTGTCCCTCCCTTCTGAACTCTCCGTCCCTCGCCGTATTGCTATCGCGCGTCCTTCAGGGACATCATCGATTTCTTTTTTTTTTATCGGTATTTCTATCTTTTACAATTATTTATTTATTTATTAGTCTATATGTAAAAAAAAACCGTAAAAAAAATAGTTATAAAAAAAATGAAGAAGTAATAGTCAGAAGAAAAAGCAAAAAAATAATATTAAATTCGAAAGATTATTTCTATTTTTATTTATTTCCTGTTTTCATTTTATTGGAATTTATCATGGTGAAATATTTTATTTATTTCATTGTAGTATTATCTATATTTTGTATATTATATAAAAAAAAAACATAAAAGAAATATTCTATTCGTTAAAAAGTAGTTTTTGTGCATTTTTTTCTTCCGTAGCATTTCTGTTGTGATATTTCTCCGTTTTTCTTTTTTTCGAGCATTTTAAGAGAAAACAATTAACAACAGTGAGAAAAATGACGTAATCATTCATAATAGAGGATTTAAGCTTAAGCTTAATTTGACAGCTTAAGTTTGTTTACGTCGTTCAAAATTCTTCTCTGTGTCTCTCAAAACTCAAATCGAAACTCAAAAAGAGTGAAAGGTAAAACTCTTTCATCCCCCGGAAACTCTAATTGAAACTTCACTTTGCATATCGCGATAACGTAGCAGTGACATTTTTACTTTCAGTGCGCACGAGTGGCATTCAGAGACGAAACATTTTGCAAGAGACGAAACTGGAGCTTATCCTTCACCCTTCCAGCCCTTTTTCCCTTTGATGCAAACATGCATCCTGCATTTTACATAATCTTTTTTTTTATACAGCTTCTGCACACGTGATTTGCGTAACATTTTCTTGTTGTCGTATGATCGTGAAAATATATATTTGACTATAAATCTTTTTATTTAAACACTTTACATGAACGAGCCTTGAGAAAAAAGAATTTCGTTATTTCGAAGGTTTCAAAATACCTTTTTCAATTACCAGTATTTCGATTAAAGAATCTTAAACCCAAACAAATTAGTCTTAGAATTAGATTGGAGTGAAAATTTAGCTGTATAATAATTATAAATAATTATTATTCATTATTTTCATGATGATAAAAATAACAACTAATCATTATTAATCTTACCATAGAGACGTTTATGAAAATAAAAATAAAACTTCTAGAATACTTCAACCTAGAAAATGCAACGATGTGCTTGATATTGGACCTCCAGTTGATCTGGAATAAAAAACAGTATTTTTCTCGTAATTGATAGTATCAATAAAGCTTATTTTCTAAACAATTTTTCAATAACAAAAAAACCATGCTTCGTATTTTTTCACGAAAATAACACGGTGTAATTTTTTACCTTCGATTTATCATTTCTGCAGTATAGATTGAAGTTTTTTCAATCAAAGTCGTTTAAAAACCAATATTTCGGGATTTTTAGTGTTTCAACCCCTTAAGCTGCGGAAATACGTACTCTGAGCTAAGTACAAGATTGCCATTAGCGCAGAAGCACTTAAGTGACATGCGCGACCGAACTCATCAGGTTTACCAGAGTTGCACTCTGATGAACGCGTACAGACGACCGGGTAGGATTCCAGACAGGCGGTCAGGCCAATACCCACTCACGAATCGCGAGCGAGTTCTGCGTTTGGGTTTTACACTCGGGGACAAACAGGTTGCCTTTAACACACGTGGAACACGGATGTCCGGTGTTCCGCTACCCCGAGCAGCATTGTTTCATCCTTCGTTACCCGTGTCACCTGTTACCATGTACCAGACCCACATAGACATTTGTGCCTAACTACACTGAGGATAGGCACCGGATTTTCCAGTTGCTTGGATCGTCCCTTATCACGAGTTCTCTATGTTTGGTCCTGGGTGGACCAATTGCCAATATATCAGACATGATAACCTCTCAACTCCTTAAACATTTTCATTTTTTATTTTCGTTCGTCTTCTGTTCATCTTCATCTTTATTGTTTATTCGTAGTGGGCGATATGTATGTATATTAGGGTGCTTCTTATTTTTCGACTTTTGAAAAGTAACTGCGTCAACCCGCCAGACGCTTCTGTCATCCAAAAAACGAGCTCATTATTTTTATTTTATTTTTAAATCAAATTTTCGGGGTCGCTACCGGGCATCAAAGTTTTAATATTTTATTTGGGTTTGTTTGGGTTTGTTTCTTCTAGAGGGTTTGCTTCTAGAGAAATTATATGCTCTATGAAAGTAGTGAATGATTTGGCGGAGCGGGGAGTGGCATTAAT
>JAPYZJ010002334.1:0-21220 GCA_030522765.1 Ophioninae sp. B BG-2022a
ATCTGTTTAGCGGACATAAGTGATACATTTTGTATCACAAAACGGTGTCTTTTTGGACGACTAAAAAGTTATCCATATCCGATGCGCGATATCTTTCGGTTGTCGTACGGATAACATTTTGCTACGTGGGACATTGAACCGATCCAAATTTGAAATATCCCGCTCCGAGGAAGATTGGTAGAAGTGCAGGATGTTGCCGCACGTCGCTAGCTTCAAGCGATCACACGGTCGTCTTACTGCGTGAACGTAGACTCGGAGCTTCTTTTACCAATAGCAACAATGGTGGACGCGTGAGTAAAATCCGTTGATTAAAAGAAATCGTATAATATCTCGATAATCCCCGCAAACATTGAACCTGAAATATTCCACAACGATTCGTGCGATCGGAAAGAATTCATTTTTATTAATAGTTTTATGCACCCGATGCTCGATATTAACGTAACAATTGTCATCGGCTTTCAGCTGCTTGTTCCTTGCTCCCAAATCAGCATCGTGTCTCAAGCGATTTATATTGGGTCTAGAGTGACTCGTAGTATGAATGCAAACTCTGGAAATGCTTTTTCGTGGCACAAAAATTTGTTTTACCCACTAAAATATGAAATATCGACAATGATTATCATAACCTATAATCTATCAGAATTCCGACAACAATAACAAACTTTCTTGTATTGTATCTTGCTCATTGTTCGTACGTTGTGCAGGAAGAAGAAGGAAGACGCGCCTTCCAAGAAGTTGCCAGCAGTCCCTGAGTCTGTCCTCAAGAGGAGGAAGCGCCGTGATGCCGCCAAAGCTGCGAGACTCCAAGTTTCCATCAAGGTGAGAATCGCAATCCTCTGTGCTGTGTTTAATTCAACGGAGATTGGGAGAGATTCTATTCAGTAGCCCAAACAGTAAAGGATGAGCAATTATTTAGGCACCAATCGGGTTCAGTCCTGCTCAGAACTAAACTGCTGCAACTAGGTACCATTTGCTTACCAACTGTGGTCCATTTATTAATTCTTCGATGATTTGTTCTTTTTGGATACAGCCCACGATCTGTGTACTGCAGCACACGCTTTATTGTGGCTCATAAGAGACCCTTAAATCTTCACTAAAAAGTATCTCAATGATAGACAGAGCATAGATACAATAACCTTTCCATCTTCTGCAACCTGTCGACAAAATGAAAAAATTATCTGAAGTTGGGCCTGCCTTTTGCAGAGGATCCTCCTTGAAACGTATGTTTGTCTTTCAGCAACGTGCAGCCAGCTACAAGAAGAGGAAAGAAATCTTCAAGCGAGCAGAACAATATGTGAAAGAGTACAGAATGAAGGAGCGTGATGAGATAAGATTGAAGAGGCAGGCCAAGAACCGTGGCAACTACTACATTCCTGGTGAAGCCCGTTTGGCCTTTGTCATCCGTATTCGCGGGTAAGCCGAAACAATGTAGTACCGATCTTCGGTAACTCTAGAACACCATTTCATTCTACATATTTTCTTTCTTTTCCAGTGTCAATCAAATTGCCCCTAAACCACGAAAAGTACTTCAGTTGTTCAGGCTTAAGCAGATCAACAATGGTGTATTTGTGAAATTGAATAAAGCAACGATCAACATGCTCCGTATAGTCGAGCCGTACATCACTTGGGGCTATCCGAATCTCAAGTCGATTCGGGAGTTGATCTACAAGCGCGGATTCGCCAAGATCGATCGCCAGCGCATTCCAATTACCAGCAACACTATCGTTGAGAGAAAACTGGGTTAGTCGCGGTTTTCGACATACATATAAAAGTGTAGTAAAAAGGGATGAAATTCGACTCTCTGCAAGCAATATCATCTACTTTGCAACTATATGTTAAACTAGAGCTCGCAAATAACGAATTTATTATTTCAATTTCATAATGAGCATTTTCATAAAACTAATGATATCGAAATGAAGTTAATATTGATCAAGCGTTTTCCATAGGTATAAATATCAGCTTCTAGGATAATCTTTTTTCCGATTATTGAGTAGTTTTCAAGTTATCTGGGGGTGTGAAAGTTAAAGGGGAGAAGCAAACCACTCACTACTCATGAATTTTCGCTACGCTTAAAGAATTATCCAGAAGGATAAAGGTCGATTGTTATTTTTGCACACGCCAATGTAGGCGGCATATTGGATTTTATGATCGCTGCACGACAAGTCTATGGGAGTTGATATCCAAGTGAGCTTCTCTCTTCCATCTTGCCGAAAAACGAATGCAATCGATCCACGAATCACTTGAGAAGCAATCTTAACTTATTATCCGATCGGTTTGGAAAACCATTGTTGCAACAACTTTATCTCCGTTAGTTTCCTTTAATACAACTTGATCGTATCTGAATAACTTGAATTTTGTTTTCTCCATCAGGTCGCTCTGGAATCATTTGCACGGAGGATTTGATCCACGAGATATTTACCGTTGGACCTAAATTCAAATATGCCAGCAACTTCCTGTGGCCGTTCAAGGTAAACGACAAATCGCAATATTCGAAATATTGACATAGGCATGGTGATGGAAACTTAACAGCGATTCATTACCTCCTACTGTGTCAAAGATCAATACCAACTACTGTATAATTGCCAAACGATCATGCGGGTCGTGAGGTTCAGAAACGGTTGAAACATCGCCATTAGGTTGCGAAATGTTTAACTCTACATGTTATGTTACACCTAGATTTTCTAAGATAAAACTAGAGTGTCATGGTGAATGTATTTGAATATTCAGTGAAATTACTTTGTTTACGAAAAACTAGTTCTGACAAAATAACGAAGATGAAACTTTTTTACGGATCGTTTATTTACTTTGATTGACTACATAAAATCAATCAATCGTTTCTAAGTCTAATACAATGGGTAATGGACAACATTTCGTTGGGTAAGTTTCGGTGTGGTAAAGAGTTTTTCCTAGTTAAAACACGGTTAACTCAGAATTTTTATTTATTTGTCAGAACGTTATTTAGTTTTTAGTAGAAGAAACTAGTCGTAATGATAGCGTTTACCAATGAAATATTTTTGAACTGATATTTTTTGCTGGAGAACTTGCAAGACATATCTTGCAGTTCTTTGAACTGCTAGATATGTTGCTAGACATATCTTACAGTTCTTTGAACTGCTAGATATGTCTCGCAATTAGAATCCCGTAAATTCAGTATATCGCACATATACTCTACCTGTATATGTGTAAATATGATTCACACTCATTTGTTTATTTTACGCACAGCTCAATACCCCAAACGGTGGATGGCGCAAGAAGACCAATCACTACGTCGAAGGTGGTGACTTCGGTAACCGCGAGGACAAAATCAATGAGCTGCTCAGGCGAATGGTTTAGATATTATACGAACTTGGAATAAATAAAACAAAATATACCGTACGTTCGAACAATTTCGTCTACGTTGTTTATTCTCGCGCGGTTATCGGGTGAAAGCGTTTGGGATCCCAAAACGCTATACTGCAATTGCTAAGTTAGCCGAAAATTCCATTCGTATTGTGGTTGGTAGAGGAATTTTCTGTTGATAAATTCCTAGGCATAACACTTATAGTACGTTTTATATTGAAGTGGATTTTTTTTTCATTATATGATTTATTGAAAAATAGCTTAAGTTTTTTACTCTTGGGTTTTACTAAAATCAACCTCATCCGACTTTTTCGCCTACCACAACAGAGTTCGTCGCTCTTCTACCTCCGTTACTCATTACGAGAAAAAAATGGGAAAATCTTTTTCACAAAGCTCTGCGACATTGTCTGAAAGAAAATTCCTGAAAATGAAAATTTTTAGGGATTTCGTAATCCCACGAGATGAAAATTTCTTAGTAGTCAAACTGAGTCGATTCTACCCACTTTAAAAAAAATTATCGTGACAGAAACAATTGTTTCTGTCACGATCATTTTTTTCATACACATCGAGAGGTCATACACGATCATTTTTTCATACATATCAAGAGGTTAACCTCTCGATGTGTATGAAGAAGTTATGAATATGATTTGAACATTGGAGATGGCGCGAGAAAAAATCAATGTATATAAAAAGCAAATGAAGCCATTTGAAAAATATTAGATAAACTAACGCGTGCAACAGAAGGTTTTTTTATATAAACTACAGCGTAGAGATAATATATTCGATACTTCAGGGGGGAAAATAGTGTAGTCCGTCTCGTTCTGAAACGCGGGCTACCAGATGTTTCAACCCCAACTTGATCGATACGTCCATTATATACAGTGGGTCTACAGCGGGTTAAAAATAGCTAATTAACGCAGTCGACCACGTGCTTTGTTTCCATGCCGATACGTTCTTCCTGTCTATGTCCAGTAAATTCAAATTTGAAGCAAATATGCCTCCTGATAAATGATAATACTCATCAACTTTGTCGTAAATTTCAATGACCGTTATTTTCAGTCGATACGCAACGTTTTAAAAAGCTTTATTCTTAAATAGGGCAATTGTGAATAAGCTCTTCTGGATAACGGATAATATCCATAATAATCGCACGAAGAGTTTTTAACTTTATTTGAATTTTACATTATTTCGCAACATTTCCTTACAAACGCACAAAGTGGGTGTACTCGCATGTGTATGAGTCAGCTTATGCGTAGTACAACATCGGTAAAAATGGCTGACTTCATTTACGAATCAATGTGAATCTCGGTCAAGAATCCCGTGGTTCGTAGGTTCGAGACACCCGCGTGACATTTTGATTAACGAATTATTTTTCATTAATAAAAAGTTGTGTTTTCATTATCATTATATGATTTTCGACAAATACCTCGTCAACGCGAAAGTTTGAACAAACGCAAAGACCAAGAATTGCACGCTGAACACGTGATACTCACATAACCTGGACTTCTTCAAGAAACGTAGGTAAAAAATCTATCACCGTAAATAGCGGCTTTGTCGATGCAGATTTTAATTTTAATTTATAATTGTTTATTATTCTATTCGAGTGACTCATAGTTTACGAGTGTCTTCGTTTCGAGAAAATAAAACCCGAATTTATGCTTTGGTCCAATGGTTTCGTCTTAACCTGGCCCTTGCGAGAACCGCGATCGAATCTCACCGACGCAACATTTATTTTATTGCGCCCAAAAAGTTATTGACCAGTACATATATAATCTTCCTCGGGATTTCTCAACACAAATCAATGAGAATCGTAAGAACGAACTATTGAGATACCATTAATTCTTCCATGTTTCACTTGAAATTTCGTGTTTTTTGCATAATCTTTTCACCATTTGAAACATCCGAACAGCTAATGGAAAACCAAAAAAGAACTATGTTACCATGCAGCAAATAAGAATGAATAGAATGCGTAGCAATCAATATTTTTATTTACTTGACATGTGCTTTATACGTTAGTAATTAGAAGTACAATATATTAATATGGTGATAATATTACTCATTTGTAGATGAAATATTTGTAGCAACATGTGCGAAAATAATAAACAAGATGGAGGATCCGAAGCCATGGCATCTACGCTCAACCCCTTATTGTCACAAGTACCGAAAGGAGCTTCCAAAATATTTATTCTCACGCCCGAAATTTTGAAGTCTCTTGGAATGGCTGATAGCGTCGGAATAAAAAAAGTCACTGGTGAAACCGCAAAAAATGAAGAAGGTGGTATACCCACGACTGGAGTATTGTCGGAAGTTCTTTCTGAAGGCTGCGATCCTGCAGCCCAGCAAATGGCAAAGGCAAAAATCAATGAAACTAGGAACACAAAAAAGAGAAAGAGAAGCAGTGTAGGGGACAAAGTAGCTGGCAAAAGGGAATTGACGCAAAGACTGAATAGAGGGAAGGATGAGCTGTTTGCATTAGAGGAATACCTTGAAGACGAATCCTCTAGCTCTAGAACCATAAAAGAGAAGAAAAAACTTAACACGCCAAAAGCTGAGACTGATCAAGAGGCGGAAGCCAGCGAAGAGATAACGAGGAATGATGCAAAGGGTGAAACAAAGAGTGATACGCCCACCAGGAGCAGAACTTCCAGAGTAATCGCGCAACCAAAGAAATTCGACGATTATGTAGTATTAGACAATGTAATCAATGGAACCAAACGGCAATCATGTAAATCCAGTCTTAGCGCAAACAAAATCGAACCAGCACAACAATCATGGTGCAGCGTTGCCAACACAAATAATTCATTAGAAATGATACGATGTTCGGGAAGGAAATCTAGTGTTGCACGCGAAGAACTAGTGGAATTGGGCGAGACAGGTGTGGGATTTTCAAAGAGACGTCCGACATTGGATTCCCAAGAAATTTTATCTGCTCACAATAGTCCCTCTGCTGTAGCCAAGATATCCGAGGATTCCTGCATGTTGAAAAGAAGTGAAATTGTCAGAACTTACACGAGGCGTCATTCCAAATCAACGAAACGAATTGTCAATGTCCCAACTACAGAGTTTATATCGAAGTTTGAACATTCAGAGATGAATACGAATTCATCTTCGGTAAACATTTGCCTTGGGCCTGATCCAAGTAAAATTCAACCCATTAAATCTGGTACCCTCAAAACGTATTCCAGTCGGAAAATGAAGAAAAAAATTACACCGGAGATCACTGAGCGGTTGAACAAATCAGATGGAGGTCAGAGAGAGGTTGATCAGCCAGAAGTCTGTCAGCAACAAACCATCGGAATGCAAGCCTCGATGATGTCTCAACCACAAAGTAACTCAGATAAATCTAAAATTGTAAATAACTGCGATAAAATGGAAATAAATAACCGTTTGCTAAAAAACGAAAAGGAGAAAGTAGAGACTGAACCGTCAAACTTGGACATACAAGAACTAACATCACACCCAAAGATACAGTGTGCTCAATCTTTGTCATTGTCGATCTACGAAAATTGTGACACAGCTCAAACTTCGATTGACTTACCGCCCGACAATATGGAACAAGCAAGTGTCCCGAAATCAAACCTTCAATTAAAGTCGGAGACAGAAAAGATCCATGTCTGTGAAGCAGATTCGTTGCAACGATCGTGGGCACAAGAAAGTAACAACCTGAAACCTTTATTAAAAGGATCCCGCTCATCAGAGATTTTCGATTCCTTCGATGAACAATTAGGGGGCACAAAATCGATTTTATCTAGCAATGAATGTGACACAATTGTTTCGGAGCCGGATACACCGGTTTTTCAAGAAAATGACCAAAGCACTGCTTTCAACACAAAAGAAGATTCTTCATTGGAGTCAGACCTTCTTACATCGCGACAAAAAAAGGCAAACATCACGAAGCAAGCTCATTCAAAGCCTCCATCCGAAATGAATTCGCAATTCAAGGCTCCATCTGTATCTTTGGACGGACACCCAGAAGTCACATTGACGACAATTACATCATCTTTGGGCCATGCGACATCTAGTGCTTCGGAGCTTGATGCATTCCATGCTGAACATTACAACGAAGTTATGGATCCAACACTTAAGACAGTGCAACCTACATGTGATAATAGAACCAGTACTCCGAAGCGTCATACTTCAAGTTCTGGTGATGAACGTAAAGTAACCGCTTCAATACTTGGAACACCAATGGTTGTAGTTGAAGATATAATTGAAATTACGAGTTTAGAAAACCGACGAACCGCGGGTGAAAAAGAAACTAAAGTATTAAACCAGAGCGCACCTAGAACTGAGCATACGAGCAATGCTAGTACAACGGTGGATACACCTGCAATTATGGATACAATCAACGTCATCACTTCAAACCTATGTATCCCAAGTTTGGCATGTGGCAAAAGTTCACAGCCCATGAAGATTGTTACACCGAAATCGAGTAAGAAAAACAAGTCAACGTTACTGCCGTCCGTACCAAGTTCTCCGGCCAAAAGTAACAACATTCCAGCAGTACATGATGGACCTGGATATTCGGAAGAAAATAAAGAAATTGACTTAAAACTCTGTGCATCGAAATCTACTCTGCAAGGCAAAACTATCATACCAGAACTGAGAGTACGTACGCCACCACCAAGCCATAATAAACAGCCAACTGAATGCATAAACGAAGGAGATATTGAAGCTTTGACGGCTAATAGTCCAACATCTTCAGATAAGGCCACAGTCACGTTAGAGTGCGACGTACCTGTATCTTGCGACGTAGATAAAACGATGCTTTTGCAATTGGATACCTCAAGATCTTCGGATTACAGCGAGCTTGCCTCGAAACAGAATGTACAGAAACCTTTTGCCTTGCAAAAAAGAAAAGTACAGTTTCCAGATGAAAATGAAGGTGCAATCACACAACTGGATGTACTGAATTCCCCGAAGAAAATAGAAGCTTCCAAGAACAATGCACGAAAATCTTCGGCTAATAAGACGAACTGTAGCGTGGAAGCACTTGCAAAGTCATCGATCAAAGATGACGATGCGGAAGCAAAAATGGATATGGTAAATTCTCAAAATGAAGAAAAAACCTCTAAGCGCAGTGTTTCAAAATTTGCATCCAAAAACGAAAAAAGTGCATCGAAAGAATTCGTACAATTGTCGGATAAAATTGAAGCTGTGGAGCGAAAGTTACATCAGCCGAACTTGCCAAATAAGAAAGAAACGCTGACCCGAGATACATCAAAATCTATTAAAAAGGAAGTCATCGGAGTTTTACCGGAGCTATGTGTGCCAAGATCAGACGAAAATATCTCGATCAATACAGCACTGGAAATACCGAATGTTCCAGGTAGAAATGAAAGTTATTTTGGTCGACGAGACTTTGTACACCCATCTTCACCCTTACTTCAAGACGAGGAAGTTTCCAATTTAACAAAACTCGATCTATTGGAATCTCCAGATCCAAACGAGGAAGGCAGGTTATCGTACCCCGATGAGACCATAGTGAAGAGAAATTCCGGCGCTCGGAAACTTATTACGAGAATGGCTGATCCAACAATCGCTGATCCATCTCTGTCTTCTACCATTGTTTCCACTAATTTCCCCGCAGCTGATATTGAGACGCAAATAACCGACCAACATCGAACAATCATCGAAGCGCCATCCGTCGATGATGATCCAAAGGATGTTCCGTATGTTTCAATCCCGCGAAAAAAGGGCCGGCCAAGAAGGTCGCAGGGAAAGTTGAACGTGGACGCTTCAATAACGACGACACATGCAGGAATGAAAAATGTGAATGCAGACGATGTTTATACTATTGAAATTAGTTCAGAAAGCAGAGGCCGGATGAAGAAGCCTCTGCAGAGGAACAAGGACGAGATCGAGGGAAAGGGTTTAAGCGAAGGCGATAGCGATCTCGACTCGCATATGGAAGAAATCGTGCCTGCCCGCAGACTGGGAAGACCACCTGGTTCTATAACGATCAATAAACGTAGAGGTCGAAGACGTGGGACACGTCGTGGACGCGTCGATCGCGAGTATGTACCGAGGGAAAGATCTTCACGTGACCAGAAACCAGAAACCGAAAAATCTAATGTAGACGAGAGACAATCGCCTGGAGAAAATGTACGTTGAACGTTGTTGTTGTATCAGTACACAATAAAAATGATAACAATTACGTCGCATTTTATGAAAATGCTAACTATTAGATAAAGGATCACGGCATAATTCCAGATGGATATTCCTCCAGGCTCGGAGGTTGAATGTGCCAAGTGCAAGAAGATAATGCCTAAGATGTCATGGCCTTATCACAACCTGATGATCCACAATGATATGGGCTGGCTGAGTGATCAACCGAAACCGGTATGATCTACTGCTGAACAAATTCCATCGCTTCAGAATTAAGTCGATATAGTTTTAAAAATTTTAAGTTTTCGTGGACTTATTAAATCCTATGAAACTTGATTATTCTCGCAGGACTTTAAGAATGACGAGAAACTATTGCGAACTGTTCTCTCGGCTGCGGCCAGGAAGAGGAGACGAAAGATTTCCTTTATTTGCGAGGATTGTGGCGATGAAAAGCGTAGCGTTAATGGCTTTATCTCACATCTTCAAGTATGCGGGAAAACGGAAGACGTAAGTAGACAGCAAACGAATGTCCGTACTAATGTATTAAATCTCACAAAGAACGCTCCAAATTATGTGATTTCGCATACTTTCATGGACGGTAAAAAAACTTGGAAAAGATAAATGCTATACGTTAAAGTACTCTAAACACTATATTTTCTCTTCCAGGAGCGAGACGCCCTTCTGGTTACTTGCCAAATTTGCGGAAATAGAATGATGTCCTCTTCCGTGGCCTCCCATGAAAGGTTTCACCGTCAAGCGATGAACCCGTCGAAGAAGTTGGCTACATTGGTGGCCCCAGTTACCGATTTGAGCAAAGAAAAGCGCAGAGCAGCTGAGAAGTATGTATTTCCACTTTTGCTCAGTTTGCAAATTTGTGAGCAAATATTTGAATTTCAAATTAAATACAACAGATGATCACCGAAAGGGATATAAAAACAGGAATATTACATTATCGCAATTTTTTAGCTCCAAGTATTGATATTCCATAACATCCTTTGCTAACCAGCAAACCACTTCTTCGTGGAATAAATTAAACGTTATTGCGTCCATTTGATTTCAGAGCAGCTACAAAGATTGCCAAATTTGCCGATCTTATCAAAGAGGGCGAGGCGCCGACGATGAAGCGTCGACGTACGAACGTAGAACTGGTTCGTTATCCGATGAAAAAAAAGAATATGTATCAGTTTTATATGAAAAATATTCGCCGTAAAAAATGCTTCTGTTATAATGATAAAAAAATGATAAAGCTTGACTATTAGCGTAAAGCTGAGTATTCGGTAAAAATATTCGCGGTTGGTAAATTACAGAGAAATATGATCGAAAGGCCTCGTGATCAGGCGATCCCGCCGACTCGCTACCGTGGATTGTGGAAAATCGAATTAAGCCAGAAGGGCAAGGCTGCGTGTCAACATCCTGGCTGCGATTGGCTCGGAGATACGATGGACTCCATGTTCGAGCATTACTCCAGTTGTAGTTGCGCGCCACGTGTGGTACGTTGGTCACCCTCGCTATTCTCCAACCGTTCTGTCCCTTCAATCATTTCGGACGATGACAATCGCTAACATTCCTCTGCTCTACGTAGAATTTCCTGTGCAAAATATGCAATTTTTCAAACGCGGACAAGGAAGAAGTGTCGAAACACGTGAGATCGAAACATTCAACCGAGCAAAGCAAAACGCTGAAGGAAGATTCCGATTACGAGTGCCAGGCTGATACTTCGGACTCCAGGGAATACGAATCCGAAGAATCATTCGATGACCGATCTCGAAAATCCGGACCAACCCAACAACATGTGGGAATCGAGAAAGAACGTTCGTTCACACACATTTAGCTTTTTTTTTATGGAGATGTGGTGAGAGCTCGCATTGAATGGTAAAAAACTGGTGTCAGTACCGATAATATGCGAGAATGAAAAGTTCTACTAATGTCTCAAAAGCTTTTGACGCCTGGTATGTTTCTCGTTTCCTACTCCACTAAATAAGACGGTTCATGGCAACTGAACTCTGTCCTAAGAATTTTCTAAGACAATTAACATTCCAAGAAGGAGAAGCTATGCAAATTGTTCTTTTTTTGGCAAAACAGAGTGCGTCTATCTCTTCGTATGCTCAACATGAAACCCAATTAAGAGCGAGCTTCAGTGGCAGAATTTGTTCGGATCGGGCTTGCCACATCTCTTCGTTTTGCTTAAACCGTTTCATGGGCATGCTAAAATTTGCATCGCTCTAAAATAACCAAAACGAATTTATTAAAATTGGGGATTCAAACTTCACTGGTCGAAACATTAATAAATTTAACAGTTCGATGTTTCTGGTTTCTCAGAACGCTCGTTTGCTGGCGTTAAATTCTTGTCTGCCGAGCGTCCAATGTACCCGAAAGCATACTTCCTGCCAGCCGTACGTTGGACCATGGAATTGTGAGTATCATACTCTATAACCTCTGGATCATTAAAAGAATATATACCAGAAAATGTATGAGGAATAACTAAAGTCGGAGATCTCGTTTCTTCTAGCGAATCTAAGAACTATCGTCTAAGGTTGTTCGAAAAACTATCGCCTAATTCGATGAGGCTCTTGACTGACGACGAAGCATTGGATTATCTGCCAAAACTAGAGACTTCTATGAGAATTATGGACACGAAGGAACAAGCAAAAAGAGAAACAATGATAAGTGGCGGGAAGTCGTCCGACTGGATAACGTGGCAACGTTTCCAAGGAAGAATAAATAATGGTAACGCGATATTTACCCTTTGAAGCATACATCTTTCAAATTATCGTAAGATCGTAAAAATTCTTACTTGGGCTTTATAATAGTTCTTTTTATATCGTCATTATTATTTTGTGAAGAAAGTATGATATCTGAAAAATGTATGTATTCCTGGTGCCCGTCAAAAAGACACTAAATAAGTGTTATACTTTTACGCCAAATTTTTTTCTTAACGTCATCAACTGACGGTTTAAATGTTATCAAGATGAATATCTGTGGCTCTTCATTATTTAATACCACAATTTATTTGATTTATTATATGATAACGCTTGAAATAAGAACCATATTTCACTACAGGGATCCCGACATTGTTCGCCGGTGGTCCTGTTTGGGCTGTGGCTTGGTTAACGATTCCAACGGTAATGTACGCCCAGGAAGTCGATCAGTATATTGCCGTTAGCACCCATCCAACAATGGAAAGTACTTATACCGTGGGAAAATCCCATCCTGAAAAGAATCTCATTCAGATATGGAATCTTGGCCACTTGGATAATCGGTAAATATAATACATGGAATTTCAAATTTTTATTAACTCGATAATGGAATTCGCTGTGTACATTTATTTACTTTACGATTCTATGTCTTCCTTTTATACGTCACTACAAATACACTACACTAACAAATCCTGACCGTGTGCCCATAAAGGCAGCCATATTTCTCCCTCGTATAATTCCTTTTTTTGCTTCTCGCTTTTCACGCGCGATGAGTCTAGATGTGAAACAATGCCCCTGGTGCCGCGTTTCGTTTACGGCATAGCTCACGACAAGGGGACGATCTGGTGCCTGGAATGGTGTCCTTCAGGTTGCTACGAGCATCCCAGTTTGTTCGACGAAGCAAAAACCGAGGTGCATAACCAGAGCCGGAAAAGAATGGGCTTACTTGCAGCCGCATGTTCTGATGGTTGTGTCCACATCTTCTCCTTGCCTTTTATCGATAAGGACTCATCGACGGGCGTCGATCAATTATCAGACAACGATTTTTCTATCTACGAGACAAGACCTGTTCTCACTCTTTTGATCAGTACTACTATGTACGAGAAATCCGAGCAAACGTGGCAATGTACAAAACTCAATTGGAGCAGGGAACTCGGACACGAGTAGGTCATGAATTGCGTTCAACTCGATTCAAGCGTTACTTTCCATTTGTTATCTTTAATGATATTTTTTTCGCAGTGTTTTTGTTTACTTTTTATAGCACGATCATCGCTGGCTTCTCTAACGGCTATATCGCACTGTGGGATCTGACTTCCAAGTCGCCTCTCATCGTCACCAAACGCGGCGATACAACTCTCATTGAGCCTTTCCACCACGTTTACGCCCATGGCCACGCTGTCAGCTGTCAGTAAAATTCTGCATTTCGCTTCATTGATAGCATTCAAAAGTATCTTGTTTCTTCTATCAATTGGGTGGAGTAAAAAGTTCTGAGCGTTTTCCGCTAAATGTTCTGAGTGAGCCATATCTCTCCTTGTGTACATTGCACCGAGTGATAATATTGAGCGATCTAAAGGTACCATTACGCTGCAAAAAAGAGATCTTTGACAGTTTTGTGTTTGGTGAAGTCAGTTGTGTGTTACAGCGTTGTAAAATGGAGATAATCAAAGAGAACATTCGATGCATTCTTCAGTGCTTCTACGACCGAGGTGAAAGGGCAAAGCAGGCGGCCAAAAATATTTGTGCTGTTTATGGACCCAATACAGTATCGAATGCAACAGTAAAGCGGTGCTCCGACAATCCCGTTCTGGTACTATGGACGTCGAAGGTGTGGCACGGTCTGGTAGGCCAATCGTTGAAAATGTCGTCGAAGTGTCATTTATCCTATAGCCCAGGAAATGAAGATTACCGTTTGCATAAAACCGTTTGGAACCATTTGCATAAGGCTGGTCTCAAGAAGGAGCTCGATGTTTAGGTGCCACACGAATTGACGCAAAAGAACCTTTTTGGCCCACTTGGTGCCTACAAAGAATTGTCACAGTCAATAATGTTTGTTTCAACCAAGAATGGCTTAAACGTAACGCATACGACCTATTTTTTAAGCGGATGGTAACTGGCGATGAAAAATGGGTCATATATGAGAACAAGAGTTCAAAAAAACCTTGGACCAATCGCGGTGAGCTGGCCCGAACGATCGCCAGGCCCGGATTAATGGCCAGGAAAGTTTTGCTATGTGTTTGGTTGGATTGGAAGGGAATCATCCACTATGAGCTGTCCCATCGGGCCAAATACTAAACTCGGATCCCAACTGCCAACAACTGACCAGATTAAAGCAGGCGATCGAGCAGACGCGGCCAGAATTGGCCAATAGGAAGGGGGGTGTGTTCCATCAAGATAACGCCAGGCCGCACACATCTTTAACGACGCGCCAGAAGCTCTGAGAGCTTGCATGGGATCTATTGCACCTGCCGTATAGTCCAGACATGGCACAAAGCGATTATCACCATTTCAAAAATATGCAAAATTTTTTTCATAGTATGAAGCTGACCTGAAGAGAGACTTGTATAAATGAGCTGTTTTTTACCAATAGTCTTGGTTCCGATTGGTACAAAACAGCTTTTTTAATCGCGGAATTATGGAATTGCCTTCAAAATGGACAAAAGATATCAAACAAAACGACGCCTGTTTTATCTAATCCCCATAATCCTAACTATGTTAATTTCATCATCGAAATGAAGTGGAAAAGCGCTCAGAACTTTTTACTTCATCTAATACATTGACAAATATTGGGCTCCAATTGTAGTTGAAACATTGTATTACGAAAAGTTTTATTTTGAGATTTCGTATCAAGTTAGAGATTTGATAAGAAAAACGTTATTTATATCTCGTCGTTCTTTCAGTTGTACAACTCATTCCTTACGGCGGCAAAAGATTCTTCGTCTCGTCAAGTTATGACCGATGGACGAAAATCTGGGATCTCGAAGATACGAGCTACCCTCTTAGCGCGACGAAGAGAGGGGTTTCTACAGATGGCGCTTGGCTTGCCCACTGGCCGGGCTTTCTCACCTCTCATGATGACGGGTGAGAATATAAATTTCTTGGGTTTATCAGAAAGGGACCGTGTTGGAAGTAGCCCAAAATTACTTTTAAACTGATTGAAAATTATTCCGCCGTTTTTGTATTTTCCATTTTTCCAGTGGGTCATAGAATTGGTGTTAGGATGTATACATTTTAGCTCATTAGAAAATCTTTATATTCAAGTGCACATCAAATGAATTTATCTTCTACATTATAATTAGAACTGGATATAGTTCCCTCGTCGGCATAGAGCGAACTGACAAATCTCTTTTACGCCAAAAATCGTATCGCCATATAGATATGAAACTCTCATAATACACTAACAGAAAAAAATAAGTGAGATAAAAAATATGAAAAATATTAGCGGTTTTTTAAATGGCTGTATCTTCGTCAAAAATAGTCGTTTCAGACTAAAAAAGAAGCAATTTAAAGATTGAAATCTCTAGTTTCGAACTTTAATGATAGAATTTTTTTCAAAGCCAAGTGTATCGCTCAATCCTGAAGAATACAGAGAAACAAATTGTTTCCAAATTTTTTCGGTTTTTCTTTCTGGTCCACGGACTTGGACATTTTTTTTTTTATAAATTCACTGAAGGAATGGAATACCTTGTTCATTCAGCTTCAATTTCTTTTTTTTTTACATCTCAATACGTCAATTTTTCGCCGAAATATTGAACTTTGAGTGAAAAAAGGATCATTTTGTCTGCGACCATTGATTGCTGGTATGTCAATGGTCAAAGACAAAATGATCCTTTTTATTCAAAGTCCAATATCTCAGGGAAAAATGGACGTATTGAGATGTAAAAAAAAGAAATTAAAGCTGAATTAACAAGGTATTCGATTCTTTCAGTAAATCCATCGAAAAGAATCTTTCCAAGTCCGTGGACCAGAAAGAAAACCGAAAAAATTTGATAAAATTTTATTTCACTTCATTTTTCAGGATTGAGGAATACACGTGGCTTTGCAAATTTTTTTATCGCGAAATCTCGAAACTTGAGAGTTCAAGCTTCAACTTGCTTTTTTTAGTCCGATACGACAATTTTTTGACGAAGATACAACCATTTAAAAACCGTAAAAATTTTGCATTTTTTTATCCCTTAATTTGTCCGTTAGTGTAGTTCAAAATGACCCGCTACATTACTGTACACGGAAATACATTTTTAATATGTACATTCGCATGTAATTATCGCATGATTTATTACAATGTTATATATGTTTAAATTTGATTTCCATTTAATACTGATGACAAACTTATCAAAATACAGGGCAGTTCAGGGATCATACACATATCTCATGTTATTGCGGCAAACAGCGATCAGGGCTGTCGCTGCGCTCCCTACAAAATCCCCAACATACGTAAGCTTATTTATACATATGGGTCTGTATACATTGGACGATTTGATTAAATTCACTCAATTTGTGATTGTGACATTTCATCATTGTGACTCGTATCATCAGTGCGTCGGTGTATCAGACTACGGAAACAGCATAGCACACGGAACGACGGCGGGTGAAGTACTCGTGATATTTCCTCAGCATTTATGGAATAATCGTGAGATGGAGAAGGACATACCTATGAAACGCGAGGTAATAATGCCAACATGGAACGAAGATATTTCCTCGTCGATTCTTTTCTTACAAAAATCCACTCCACAGACAGAATGTTTTGTTTTCAGCTTGCGACTACCGTGGAAGTAATTGAGTTGACGAAAAATACTGCTGAGAAAGAGAATAAAAAGAGCAAGTTCAATGCGAAGAATAATCAGAAGGATTACACGTATATGCCGGAAACTTATGATGAATGCAACAGTCGATTCGGCATTGCGTTTCGACGTACTTTGATGGTGAGTACCATTAAAGTGCATTCGGCTTCATTGCTCAACATACGATAAATTCAGGTTGCGTACTTTTTGTATCCAAATATATTTATTTGTTTCTCTAGCGCTCAAAAAATAAAGGATTACAAAGAAGAAGCAGGCCGATATGTGCGGATAGATTGGCCGAGGTTAAAGTTGAGCAATACCCATTTACCTCGGTGAATCGCGTAAGTATTCTCGACATTCGTACAGCGGCTGGTTTTCAAAACATTCTCATCAAATTTCGAATTAAAATCGTTTTACACTGTTCCTTTTATCGCGTACAGGTATCGTGGAATCCGAACTGTTGGAGCTATCTGTGGCTGTGCGTCGGCTATCAAAATGGACTTGTTCGATTTTTACATTTTAATGCTGCGAAACTCGAAAAAGAATCTAGCAGGCTGCTGCCTGCTCATGCCGAATCGATGCTCGCCGAGACTGGAAAAAATATCGGGCGCGATAACGAAGCTTCGACTTGAATTTCAATATCGAAGTCATCAGCGACACTTGCAACGACATAGCAGCTGAAAAAGCCGATCAACGTTCGCACATCTGCACATATATTGTGTACTGCTGGAGAATGATCACGGGGATTGTTTTTCAAGCTACAAAGTATAAGCTCGACACGAGATAGCTCTTATGAAAATTCACGGAATAAACGGAGATGTTATTCCTAACGAGTGGACATTCTATATATCAGTAAGAGATGTGCGGCTGAAAATGCGATTTTTGTTAAGTAACTACGGTGCAACTGTGCGATTTGATGCTTTTCTGCCGATAACGTTATAGTGATACATTTCAAATCTTTGAAGATGAAATTTTATTGAACGTTCCTACGTCTTAAAAAATCGATATCCTCCGAACTTCATAAGAAGCGGGCCTAGGAACTTCGGATATACGCGAACGGTATATTCGTTGTTCGATTGTGTAAGCCGAGTGTTTGTCAGATTTCTAATCATCCTATTTATTTTGGCATGCGCGGCGAATGAACTTGTGAGCTTGGTTGAACTTGGAAACTTGTGAGCTTGATGAACTTGGATTCAAGAGATTTTTGCTCCATTCTTCGGAGCTCTCAGCGCACCCGTTGTAGACTATTCATTAGTGTTATTCTTGTTGTTTTATGAAAACTGTTGAAGTATGAGTGAAGCGAATGGCGTCGTAATTACATAGTGGGCTGATAGAGATGATCACTTTTTAACGTGAGATTCCCTGGATGTAACCTTGCCTTACACTATTCAAGCATACGTTATACGTTCGGATATTTTTCTAGCGATTTAGGACATACGTAATTAATGATATTCTGCGGCTATACATGTGTACATAGGGTTCAGATATCTAATTTGAATCCCAAATATGATGACGCAGCAACAAATATACGAGACTGTAACCTGATAACTGATCAGTCGAGTTGCGATTTTTGGGAAGCTCCTTAGCGAGTCTAAAGAGACACGAATCACATTGAATGAGAAAGCGTGAATAAAACAAATGACTGAAACGGCGGGGGGGGGGGAGGTGTACAGCAAACGGAAGGCATCTAAGAAAGTATGTATATAGGGTGTGCCATTCAAGTTACCATAACCAGATATGTCAAAATGCATAAAAGGATTTTATAAAAAAAAAGTTCAAATAAAAGTTCCGCGTGTTCAATAAACAAGAATGATGATATTATTTTCTCTCGGCTAGAAATGAAGAACTGATGCTTTTTCGTTCAAATTAAATCCTGTGTAAAACATACGTGACTACTTCTAATATTTATAGAAATCGCAGTAGTCTCAGCTTCTACTTTCTTGATCCTTTTTACAGATTTGTTGCATTCCTGTTTAACTATTCAAAACACTTTAAAGGGCTAAAGTCAAACGGAAGTGTTAAAAAAAAGTCAATCGAAAATATTCCAAAAAAAGTTTCACAGAAAAATTACGCTATTGTTGTGCAAATAAAAATTCTCTAATAAAACATATCGGTAATACGCTTAAAGAACAGTAACCTTGAAAAACCGGCACATTAAAACTATCATTTTTGTACCCGAGACGCGGATACGTTGCAAAAATCCTGTATCACTTCCGGGATATTCACGACAACGAATGGTACACCTTGTATATACAAAATACGGGTACGCACACGCGTGAGCCCAGTCGAACATGTGGTCGACTGGACTATGCGCGGCGTTGAAGAGATTCGGAGCGACGACGGAAGTCGCACAAGATAATATAAACACTTCGAAGCCAACGAAGTAGTGAGAACGAGCGCAGTTCCATAAAAGCCCAAATACTATAAGCACGCCATCGGATCGCCGTCAACGGTGTGGTATGACTACGAAACATGGCATAAACGTATCAGTGAATGATACATTCGCCCTATTCTAAATCCTTCTACCATCGATTTCAAGTGTAAAATTGGTTAATTTAGATCAAAATGGCCCTAAATCCGTTGAAATGGAAGTCTCGAAATTTGTTGGTCTTCATTCTGGGACTGGTCATATTCTACACTCTGTTGATCCACAAGAGAACTTATCTTGAGAGCTTCGAAGCTACAGTGGAGAATTCTAAACCTGTGACTGTTTGGGAATTCGTTGCTGACTTTAACAACATGAAAATGCTCAATCCTACAATGTACTGTGATAAAGCTTATAATAACAGAGAATTACTCTTTGGCAGAGCTACATGGAATACTTTATTTTTTCAGAGAAAACTTTAATATCTTAGCGGATAGCAGCAACATTGATCATTGGAAGTATTCGGTACAGTACACCGAACACTTGAGTCACCTACCATCCATAAAAAATACAGCGCATGGACATTATTCCATAAAGCCAGAGGATGATGGTTTTGTCATCAGATCCGAACACAGAACGTGTTTCTTTTCTTCTTACGGATGTGGTGAGTAGCTGCTACTGAGAGAAATATCCTGAATGAAAATTCAGGAAGACATAAACTTAAGAAATTCCCCACAGTTGACTCTATTTCGGAGTTTACCTTCCGTGCCAATGGCAAGAACACCGAGTGCCGTGAGACTGTACAATACGAATGCCCGCTTGGTTTTTCCATATTCTGCCACAAGGAAGTGATGTATCAGCGACGCGAGATCATGCGGAGATTGAAACAACATTTTGCGATAACGAAAACAGTGGTCCGGGATGACAAATAAATCTTGGCATTGTTACCAATATACGAGTAATGAATAAATTTTATATTTTCATAACGTCTCTGATAAATAAAAACAAGTTTTCCAGTACAGTGACGGTTTGATGAGACGAAAATTGGGAAGTAATTATTTCTGAAACATCTGAAGGTACATCAGGTTAGTTTAAGTTAGTTACTTTCGTTTCAAGTTTAACTAGCCTGTGCTCCGGTTTTTATTCTGATCATTTTCGTATCCCGAAGTTTCTGTTATTTTCACTTCAACATGAAAGCAGTATATTTCCGAACTACCGACAAGACAGAAAAAAACCTGTATTTCATTGATAGCTGAGCCAAAAAGTTGCCCAAATTTGCCAGTATCCTTGCTCGGCAACAATATTATAGCAAATACGTATTTGTATTTTTACATTTGAATGTGCCCAGATAGCCTAGCGTACGATTCCCCTAGGGCACTCCACGGCGTATGGTACGATGGAGGTGCGCGAGCGGTACGCCGTACTCCACGGCGTACCTCTACCGTACTAGTACGGTGATTACGCCGTATTGGTACAGTACCGGTACGCGAGCAGTACGCCGTATT
This sequence comes from Ophioninae sp. B BG-2022a, assembly GCA_030522765.1. Lineage (NCBI taxonomy): Eukaryota > Metazoa > Arthropoda > Insecta > Hymenoptera > Ichneumonidae > Ophioninae sp. B BG-2022a. The sequence goes on from JAPYZJ010002334.1 coordinate 20,789, forward strand.
CGTACAGTACCGGTACGCGAGTAGTACGCCGTATTGGTACAGTACCGCTACGCGAGCAATACGCCGTACTCCACGCCGTACTTGTCCAGTCGCGCGTTCTGGACAAGTACGGTGTACTGGTACGGTGCTACGGCGTACTCCACGGCGTACCTCCACCGTACCAGTACGGTGAAGTACGCCGTACCGCTCGCGGCGTGACAGAGTCGACTGAATCCCGCCATTTTCCATGACGGAGCTGATAGAAGCCCGTCATTGTGAGCACCGACATGATACAAGCAGTACGCGAGTTTCTTCATTCGAGCTGACTTGTGATTTTTCTAAGGAAAAAAAATATCGCGACTTCAATTGTTAGAGGGAGGGAATTTAAATAGATATAATTTGTCTGTGATTATCAAGCGTTTTTCATAGTTTTTGTTCGAAAAAATTAAAGCG
>JAPYZJ010002335.1:0-21211 GCA_030522765.1 Ophioninae sp. B BG-2022a
ACCTTAAACTTTCTGTACGATCATTATTTCCCGAGTTATCAATTTTTAAAGTCAAAAGTGCAGTTTTTGCTTTGAACGGTCATAACTCCGCCAAAAATCATCGTACAGAGCTTAACTTCCGCTCAAATTAAAGAGGATAAAATTCTCTAATAGAGCTTTATGGTGGAATATTGCAAAAAAACATTATTCAAGTCCATGGACCGTTTTGAAGAAGAGTGAAAATTCCGAAAATTTTTCCTTCGATGCTTTTCTGACATTTTCTCAAAAACTACCCATGATAAAAAATTTTTGACCCCAGATCTGAAAACTAGAAACTTGGAGCTAAAATTTCCTTTTTTTAAAAAACGTTTTGCGACCATTTTCCACAGAGTTACAGTCTTTTGAAAAATGGCAAAAAATTTGCTATTTTTTTTCTATCCTTTAATTTTTGCGTCTAGTGTACATCCGAAAATTAACGTATATTCGTGCTGTCTCCTTGGGCGTGTCCCCTTACGGTATAACTGGGTGAACATTAAAAAATCGCGAAAATCATTTATACATTTATGAATTTTAACACAATCATTATAATTTAGATTCTTATACAGATACATGTGGAACTATAGATATAGATAATATTAACTAGAATCCTTGATGGAATAATAATACTAATAATAGTGATAATAACAATAGTAATAATGAACTGATCCGTTGGCCGTGCGGGCTAAGGCGCGGCTAGCGGCCAGCGGATCGGGAGGTCTCGGGTTCAAATCCCGGTAGCGGTCGAGATTTTTCTGCGAAATTTTTTGATGGAACTCGTTCCGCTGCCGGGAGGTGAACTTGGGACCGGCTGTACTTGGCATGGGTTTTCCGCAGTTTCCCTATGCCCGTACCAGAAATGGCACGGTGAATACGGTACAGCGGGGGTAAGTCGGCTGCGGCCGCAAGGGGAGGGGACAGGAGGAATCAAGGTGGGGGAATAGGAGGAAAAAAAACAAGGTGGGGAAAACAGGAGGAAACAAGGTGGGGGGAAAAAAGGAAGAAACTGAGAGGAGAGGAGGGGACCGTAAAACCCCAAAGGGTGTACGGGATGGAACAAACAATAAAATAAATAATATTAATAATGAGATGAGTTCTCGATAGAATAATAATAGATGAATTGTTTATGTATTATTCACTAAATAATTTAGTACTTTTGAACAAATTAATTATACCCAACAACTTTTGGAAAGAAAGCTCCCACGGACGTTAATTATTGCGTAGCGAATGAACCTAAATTGCCACAAATTTGGAAAATATTATTTCGTACCATCGTTTTGTACGGTTTGGCCACTGATCAAATCGGAGTCTCGAGCTTTGGCCTACATTCGATGAGGAAAAACGTAGCATACTATAATATTTTTCGCTTCCCTTAGGGCGGCTTTCCTCGTATCTCTTGTTTTTGCGCTTTTCCAAAGCCCATGTTTTTTCCACGGAAAAAGTTCCGTTCTCTTTCTATTCTCGTCAAATCTCGTTAATTTCGCAAAAAAACTACCATTCATTATTTTCTCGCTTCCGCGAGACTACCCACGTGTTCCAAAATTTTTTATTTGAGTTCTTACTAGATCTGGAAAAAAAAATTTTATTATTCACTAGCATTTCCCTGGAGATCTAGGGCACCAATAAGGGTAGCACATGGGATTGTGCACAACGGGAGGCTTGATTTCATCGCAGTTCGTGCTTACTTACCACGTTCCCTTCCCTCACAGGACAATTAATTTGACTTTATCCTTCATTTTTTCTTTTTTCGACATATGAGTAATAATAAACGTGAGAAAACTTGGCCTTTATTCAGTGACGATGGATGTGCCGATAAATCCGGAAGCTGAGACGGGAGGGTTCAGGCTCGCATATAAACAGAACATACCACCAGATTTTCAGCCCTACTTCGGTCCGTGTCTGTTCGCATTTGGAAAACGAATGATGTTGCACGATCGGTCACCGGCGAATCGTGAGAAAATTGACGAAGCTCGCGACTCGAGTATTTCCAACCCCTGGAAAAAGCCGGATCGCGCCTGGACCGCTCCACCTTCAATGCCACGTTCTCGAGATCCAAAGGTTGTCGACTTCATCAAATACCTCGAGAGGTCGCGTTGTACCATCGCCCGTTAAACCAAACCTATCCCTGGAACTGCGAAAACATTTTCCCCCTCTCTCCTCATCCGACGCTCTACTGCCCTAATTTTTTTTACCCACCCCAAAACACACCAATACCGAGTGTAATAAATCGTCAACACTTTTCATGAATTACGGATATACGCTCGATACAAACTTTTTTTTGAACAGTTGACTGATGCAAACATACGGATCATTGGAATATCTGAGGAACTCATATTTCATTCGTTTCCATTTTGTTGTTCGCTTGCAAACCGGTTTACGTTTGCATTTAAACGTATTTGAACAGTTCCGTTGCTAAGGAAAAATAGCACATAAAAGTTTCAGGGACGGATGTATGAAAATATTAATGAACTTTGGAAATTTTTATCTCGTAAATTATTCGGCTGATTTTACTGAAACTTATATTGACGTATATTCACGATTTTTTAAATAAATAAGTCATAAATAATTCGTAAAAGATTTGAGGGCATAAGTCAAGTCGATTTCCGAATATTTTGGAATTATAAAATTCCGAATATCCGCAGTTAATCCGAATATCCGAAGGTAATTGAAATTTCGAATCGGTAGAATATGCAATCACAAAATTATTTTAATATGTCGAAAATGACTATTTACCATGGAAATAAATTATTTCTTTTTACCTACGACAAGTGAACCGCCCCTAACTTTAAACATTTTTCTGTAACGTCCGGATGGGACGTGGGCGTATAGTGTAAGGTTCCCTCTTTCTTGCCTACGCGTAGCGCAATAGCACGGGATGGGGGTAAAAGGGGAAGTGCTGGAGGAAGGGGAAACGTTAAGGAATTTTAGAAAACAAGCTGAAAGCTTTTTGGATATGACTCGTTCAAATTTACTATTGATTTATTGGGATCAACCAATTTGGTTAATTCCATTAACGTTGAGTAGAAAAATATAATAAAATATGGTTTGCTTACATTGGTGGTATAGCGGTGTTGATCTTAAATGTAGGGCCTTCGCTGGTGGCCAGGTTCGCTCGCAGATGTAAAGTGAACAGAGTCAAGATGGGTACGCACTGAGTTTACAATATTTCTTAATTCGCGGAATTGGATTGTACTTTGCTCGTGTTACTTCAATGAAAATACAAAGATCTTTAAATTGGGCGTAGTATGCAAATACGAATCGAGTATAGTAGAGTCGCTGACGGACAGAGTTTCAATATATGAGTTCGCTACAAATTGTAGGAGAAGTGGGACTAGCACCGAGATGGTGCTGAATCGCCTTTTTTATGTGTTTTTTCCTAGTTTCTCCTTCTCCCGAATTCATAAAGTGGGGGAGACAAGGTATAAACTTTACTGGAGTTTTACGATCGGGCGGCTGGGAGTTTTCCGGGGCCTCACTAAAATTCTTTTGAATCTGATTAAAGGAATTCTTGGGAACGTGTCCATCGATTCTTATGGGAGTCTATTTTTTGGTGAGGGGTTTTTATTGGGGAAAGCGCAGCGGCTAGGTGCTGCGTGATTTTTCCGTGCACACGTCCCTTTTCGTGGGTTGTTGATGTTACGACCGGATTGGCGAAGGTCTTCCGGGCCCTACTTGAAGATGCACTAGAGGTGCGGTATGTGTTCTGGTTTTACGATTTTTCTCAGAAGTTGCATCCAATGTCTATGGAAAAGGTGCGCAACCCTCAGATTTCTACGAATACCTTCGGAAAACGTGTCGAGGAATGAGAATATCTGATCGTGCCTAGTTAACGCACGTATTGTCAGAACGAGCCGTGGGAGTTTTTGTTTCGTCGGAGTTTTACGTACCTCCTGACGTGACATTTCAAACATGGTTACAAGATCTGCACTCAATATTCTTGAGAGTTCAATCCTTAAGGACATAAAAAAATTAGAAAAATTCGCATATGCGTTCTGGACAAACAAAAATTCACCCCTACTCATATTATCACTTTCATTGGTCAACAGTTAAGGAAATACGAAGTGCGGGTTTAAAGTCATCAAACTGACTTGTTTCCGGTTTATTCAGGGCAATAACTAGCTGGGTCGGATATTGATCTGTATTTCTTTTCTCCTCGATCGTCCCAATTTCAAGGCCGTTCAATGATCGGCCGGCAGTAGGGGGAGTTTTCCCGAATGCCGGACAGGATCTACTACCGGACTCGAATAATATCGTCGTGAACATAGGAAGCGTATAGACTGCTGTCACTGCGACGAGGGTGAGGGAGCAGGGGTGACAGTCGTGCATACAGTGATGTGCTCGAATTTCGCGCAGGAAGCAGTAAAGACCGTTTGATTGTCCGTTCACTGCAGAATACGTTCCAATCGAGTAATTTTGGAAACGCAATTTGTTCATGTTTTCTTTATGAAGGTAGACAATGTTTTTTCAGACAGTTATCAAGCAATCTGGTGAGAATATTTGACGTCGGAGATACTCGATTCTATCGAGACAAAATAAAGAATAATTTTCGAATAAGAAATTATTTTTATAATTACTTAAATAATTAATTTTATAATTATTTATTCAAATTCAATGAAAATAAAAAGACTCGGGAAAGATATATGTTTTTCATGTCTGGAATGGTAGTTATCAAAATCTCTGCGCAAGAAAATAATGTATTTATCGCCGTTTATTAATTCGTTGAGAAAAGCATTTCAGATGTGTTTTTTTCAAAGTGAAATGGAAGATAGTTTTACGAATGAATATTAGGTAAATAAAGCTTGCAGTTGAACCAAGAAAAGTAGACATTCCATCAAACACAATCGATTTATTGATATGTACAGACAATAAGTTTTATTTACAATTGATTTAAATATTCCGATGACTCTTCTTGCTCGTTGTCGTCATTTAATTCCTTAAATGTTATGTAATAGTTGTTTACTTTATTTCGCGCAGTTTCGTAATCTTCTGTATTCGGCGTCACAGCTCGATTTATAACTCCTGACGGACTTTAAAAAAATAACAAAATTTCGTATCGATTATCGTGCCGTGATTGTGTGTTCGTCTAATTACTTGTATCTGTGAATACTAGTATCTCGAATGGCTCGTTGGTCACGGTAGCACAGTTGAAACGGTACTATCGGAATTCGACCTAGAAAAAACATTGATCTCTCGACCTCTTCGAACTTGTATCGTCAATCAAACTTCATCGATTTTCTTGGATAATAAAAAATTCAATGAATCGCGAATTCGCCATCCCTTAAGAATCCTATTTATGTGTCGATGAAAACGAAGAGCTATAGGATCGATTTATTTAGTTGTTCGTCGTTTTCTTTTTTCGATTTTCATTTTTTTATATAAATATTGCATTAGTTAATATTAAAAAGACAAAAAAAATCGAGTGCTTATCAGCGTAAGATGTACTTCCTCCGCCATGATGCATTGCTGCAGGATGTTCCTCTGCAACACATATTGCGTCTTCTCAGTGACGTATCACGAGAATTTTCCCACATTTTATTTATTTTCTTCATTAATTTTTCTTTTCTTTTTTTTATGTTTATATTATTATTGTACTAATTTCATTTTATTCTCGTTTAATTTTTTTATAAGACTTTAAAACGTGATTGTTTTTCATATTCATAAAAAAATTGAGGCTGTTTGTATAAACCGGAAATGGGGAAGAAGTTAATTCGACGAGAAAACATATCAAATCTCCATTCAGCCTCTCTTGATATATTGTCAGGATTCTCTGTCCCTTCGAAGATACGAATTTCTCCAAGCATAGCGAGATAATCCAAATGAAAGGTAAACACGATAGTGAGTTTCAGAATTAATTTACTTTACGTAGGGCAATTTTGGAACGTCGACTAAGAGCCACGAGTAAACACATACAACTGATGAGAGACTGGCTATTGTGTCATTCCTTGTCGTCTCTTTTCAGGGCCCAAATTGTCTCCGTGTACTTCCGCAAAGTTGGGAAATGAAGCAAACAAATTGGTGCACTCGTTTAATTGTCTGATTCAGTAGCGGCAATTTTCAGAACGTGAATATTTTAAATGAACACGATATTTAAAAACATTAATAGGAACAAAAGTTATTTCGTTAACTTCAAGCGTTTCCCGGACTTTTATTGTTTAAATGTTTTATTCTGTTTTGTCTTCTCGTATAATAATAATTTAAGTGCTTAAATGTGCCTATTGTATAATTTTTTATCAACCCTTCGCCAATCTCTACAATTGATCGATGGAACAAAATGAGCTCGTCATCATCATGATTACAGACAAAGTAAGGAATTTCATAAATTCTCCATTACTTCGAGTTCGAAGATTTCCTGGCCCAAAAAACTGGCGTTCGCGCAAAGAGTATCCGAGTATCATTTATAGTTTTTTTTCCTAAATCATGAGCTTGACAGGCATTCGTTCGAAATTAATTTCAGTGCTCGAACTACCTTTTCTTTGACATACCTGGCCATACTATTCGTGACATTTAAGGAGGTTTCGCAGTATCAAACGTACGGGATTCCGTGGATTGTTGGAAGCAAAAGAAGAGTAAGATTTTTCGTACCTTTGACAACATGAACTCTTATGCTGCTTGGATTTGCGTTGCTAGGTCCGCAGGTGTATTCACCGGAGTCGCTCGGGACTGCTTTCTGTATCATAAGACGACTTGACGTTTCTCGTCCTTTCTCAGTGACGAGGCTTATTCCACCTCTTGGTGAATCGAAGTTAATGTTCTACGGATCAAATAGAAATCGAATTTCGTGGATTAGAGATGCAAAAGCCACAAAGCTGGTGACGTATGTGAAGGGGCAAAAATAATGACAGCTAAAACGAAATAGGAAAGAAAGAAAGAAAGGGGGTGAGGAAGAAGGGGAAGGAAAATGTGAGAGAGAGAGAGAGAGAGAGAGAGATGCAGTCGCAGAATCACAAGTGGTTGACGAAGAACGCTTACTTTTACAAGGAGGGTGCAATTTCAATCAAGATGCGCATTTCCAAAGAGCATTGTACGTGGTACGTACCAGTTGGAGAGAAATACAAGCCTAGTCTACGACGACGAGGAGGACGGCGACGGCGACGACGCAACGAGAAGGAAAAATAAAAAAGGCAAAGGGAACTCCTTCGCTCTTCTCCTCTAACCTTCTCTCGTTCCTCCAAAGCTGCTACCCGTCTTACACGAGGTAAATTTATTTCCACAGCACGGAGCTCCGTCTATATGTTTCCTCTCACTCTGCTTCTCGTTTTCGCTTTTGCTCTTGTTCTCTTGCATTTGCTCTGGTAACCTCGCTCTCTCTCTCTCTTTCCCTCTTTTTTCGTTTTCTCTCGGTGCGTGCTTCATCTCTCTCCAGCTATCATTCTCTTCTATCCTTGCTTATTTCTTTTTCCAGCCCCGTCGAAGAGAAACGTCTAAATCGCCATTCTACAACAGTCTACTACGTCTTCACGATTTCTCCCGGTTTCTTTTTCTCTTTCTATTTATATGTCTATCACTCTCTCACTCCCCCGTTCCATCTGTTCTCGTTCGCTCACTCGCTCTTTCTTTCTTTCTCTCTCTGTCCTCTCTCTATCTCTCTATACCTTTCTTTCTCTTTGTTACACATTTGAACCTGGTGATGACTCTGACTCAAATTTGACTTACACTCGCCTTTTGCTTAGATTTTTTCTGAATTTTAATTTTTCGTATTACTAAAATCACTAGAGTTCAATTTTTGTTATTACAAAATTGTTGAGATCAAGCCTAAGTTATAGGTTAACATTTATCTTCATTTATTATCTTTTGCTGCACTCTTCTCTTTTAAGGCTTTTAAGGCTTTTAAGGCTTTAAGGCTAAATATTCTTCCGAATTTATAATTACGATTATTCAAATTCGATCTGTGGGTTAGTTTGGATTTCGGTTACTTCGTGTTTATTTGAGTTTTTCGAGTTCGTTTGTATTCATTTGCATTAATTCGTGTTCCCGTGGATATCTTTGGGTTTGGTTAGGTGATGTTCAGAAAACCGTGGATTGAAAGTTGGAATGAAAATGAACGAAAATGAGACATTTTGCGAAAAAAGCTGGGCTTAATACTGTCGTACGTTGAAACTCAAAAAACATGTGTTGCATGCCAAAAGGCGCAAAAGCAGCGTGCAAAGGGAAAAAGGGAGAATAAAGTAGTTTGAGTGACTCACGACGCTATTGTGACGCCAGATCATGGCTGGCGGTGGATCCGGTACATTTTTCACCAGGCAAGTCAGATTAATGGTGCTTCCTTTATTCACGAATAGATCTGGCGCACCCACGATAATGGTTACTGGTTCTGGAAACATGGAGTGAAACGGAGCGAAAAATCTCCCAACAATGCTTCCGGAATTCATAGTGGATATACGTATGGGACATAAAAGTACAAAATGCGTGGCGCAGGGAAGAGACGCATTTTCAACAGCTGAAAATATGTGCAGACGGAATCCGTTGCCTGGAGGCTGCTGATGCAAACGTTTGTCTCTTACTTTTTTCCGCGAGGTTCACAAGCACCGAATGATCGAGGAGTAATCCCGGTGTCTTTCTAACGTCGTAACAATGCGAATGTCTAAGTCGTCAATTTTTTGCTTTCGGACTCGAAGAGAAAATTCGTGTCAAATGTGAAAACCAGATTTGATGTTTCCATTGAAATCTCCAAGCACAACGAATACGAGGAAAGGCATTGAAATACATTTTTTATGCAAAAAGAAAGTGGAAAATATGCCAAGGATTTCTTTTGGTAATTCTGGATTATTATGTTGCATTGATTCATATGATATTTGTTTTTTAGTGAAAATGTAATAAATAAAAAATATATCATCTAACTAAAATAACCACCGGTATAAAATTGTATTTAAAATTAAATCTTCATTTGTATAGACTATTTTTTAACGATTTCATAAAAATGTTTAACTATAAAACTAATGTTACATAGGATGATCAAATTATATTATATTTAAATTATTTTTATTGTTAATTATTTTTTATTCGTGTCGATTTTAGAAATAATGTTTAATTACCCATAAAGCGATGAAAGATTCTGACTTGCTCGCAATATTTGGTTTTAAAAAACGTTTCTTTTTGTTTATATGTAATAAAATTGATTCTTTTTATTCTTGAGATATAAAATTGAAAAAAAAATAAAAAGTTAATAATTTAATTTTAAAGAAAAACAATCAATTGCTTCTAAAGCAATTAAAGATTTTACAATATAGTTCAAATAATGCTACCAACATTATTTGTAATCAGGGGGACACTGTTTATACAATGTTTTTTTTTTATTACCAAGTAGAATTCGATTACGCAAAAATTTAAGTAAAATAAAAAAATGCTCATTCATTAATTCCATTCAGCATATTCGATGTGCCTTTTGTTTAGTTTAAAATGATACGTACCTACTATAGTTAGATATACTGGATGTCCAATTGGCGGAGTCGTGGATATTTGGCACTCGTAATATCCGGAGTCCTTGAGTTGAGGGTAACGAATCTTCAACGTCCACTCTTCGGTGTAGGGTGAGTGCATTGCCTCAAATCGTTGATCACTCGTGTACGTGTAACGACCAACGGTCAACAAGTGTATGTCTCGATGTCTCACCCAAGATACCTATTTTATTAACGACAAAGAGTAAGAAAAACAGATGATTCGGGTTTCAGGGACTTACGGGGTTACTTCTTTTCATTGCATTTTCGAAATGTACAAATATGTGAGACGTTAGGAAGAATGGGACTCGAGATTCATTGAAAAACGTCTTCGCAACAGGCCTTCCGGTTCGATCTCGCAGTACCGTAAATTTTATTTTAGTTTTATCGTTCGATTCGTGCTTCTATTTTTGTCTTCCATTTGTACATACCGTGGAGCGTAACGGAATTCAAAATCTTTCTCTTTACGCAGGGCAATAAAGTCACGCGAACATGTATCGCTGACAATGCAGCGAGGAAGTTCCAGCGCCCAAATGTTAAAGCGCCTAAACGATAAATCGATTTTAACGACGATGAATATGGAGAGTATACGTGCCTCTTGTATTCAAGGAATTTTGTATCGCGTGCATCCTCCAGCAGTCTTTGATAAAATATGTATGTGTGCAGGATCAATAAAGCACCGAATTATACACAAAAATTCCTCTATTTTTAATCATCTCCTCTTTGCTACGTTTCAAGCGTCGTACAATGACACTTTCTGGCGGAATATCGAGCAGTAAAAACTTTGTCACACAAAAATTCGAATAGTAAACAATTCATTTTGTTTCATATGTTGTTGGAAGCTTAGGTATTTATAAAATAATATTATTGTTCCCATAGAACTTCAAATCGTTTTCCCTCTACTTTTTTAAAGGGCCAAGGCCCACGTAAACATAGGTAAAATTTTGGAATTTTTAGGAATGCTTTGGAAGAAAACATGTCATTATTATTATTGCTACTATAGTAAACAATTTAGTTACTAGTTAAAAGCTATTTGTGACCTGACGCCACCCAAACAATTCTGTAGATAAATTAACATTATTAATGTTTCGATCTCGTCAGCTTCCGCAGTGAAAAGTCTGACCAACCAATAAGGATACCTCCGAGGCCTGCAAAGTGGAGCTTTTGCAAAGTTATAAAAAGTTAAGGTAGGGCCAAACTGTCGTTTCGCACGGAGTTCGATAATTACGTCTACGCGATATATTTTAATGGAGTTTAATGAATCTTCAACGAATAAAAAATTAAAGTGTCAAATATGCAAACCTGATAAGTTTCTTTTTCATGGAATATTGAAGCATTGCACTACAGTGATATCAAAACCTCTGAACGATGGGGAAGTGAAAAAATGTCGCAGGCGAGTTTGTTTAATTAAAAGTATGGCAGCTGCAGTTAATTCGAATATCAGGTAGGTACTCGTTCTGATCATTTAATTAATTGTAAATACATTTAATAATAATTGGAGCAAATTGGTAATGTTAAAAACAGAAATGATAAATAGATTTTTCACCGTTCGATAAATATTTTGTTATTCACTTTTACCAATCGTATTGTTACGTTGTTCTTCTCAGCTAACTGTCGTTGTTTTATCACTCGTTTTTATCAACATCTACCTAAGTGCTTATCAAATTCCAAATTCCGAACCACCCCTGAAATATTCCTACCACTTTATGAAATAGATATAATCCGCTCTCTGGATATTTGAAAGGAATAGTAAACAACGAATCCCCGATAAATAAATAATAAATACATAATGAATACATACTAAAGAATCAAATTTAAATAATGGAAAGTAATCTTGATCCACTTTCCCCACTTTCGCGTCGTTATCTTTTTTAAATTGCGCCACACCTAACAACGTCGATGATAAATAACGTCCTTCGATCACGCGAAAAAGCCCATGAGCGATATCTCACGTACACGAAGGTGTTGCCAGTGGCTTCTTCCACTGTTCGAGATTTGAACATAAATATTCGGGGATATTAAACTTCTTCCACGCCCCCTGGGTAGCACGTTTCATCCGCACAACTACACACCCACACACACACACACACACATGTCCTCATATATACCATCCTACATTTTCAAGCAGATGATGCCAACGGATGAAAATAATTTTTCAAAAAATATGGTGACGTTCAAACGATGCAATGTAATTATAGGTGTCGGTATTTTATCTCGTCATAGGCATGCGGAGAAGTAAACAAATTTTCGTATATCGCCATCTTCGATACATCGATATGTCGACAGCTTTGATATTTGAAATAAATATTTCAAAAAAATGTCATCAATTTTCCGATTTGAAAATTTCTCAGAAGATTTTGTTGACTCTTCATCTTCCAAGCATATCCAAATATCTTAAACTTTCTAATTTTTAACGTTCAAAAATTTCCAAATATTGGCATCATAATAATTTCTTTTGGAGTCTGCTTGCCAACCTACGATGATCCATACCGTTTTCAACGTCCAAACATGTCTCGTCGGAAATAAAAAACAAATGTACCTATATCAAGGGTTTGGTTAATGAATAAGTAGAAGCGAGAGAAAGAAGTATGAAACAAAAACCCGGAAGTCCAGTGAAATAGAAAAAGCGAAAAACAGATATAAAATAAGAAACGAAGTCGCAACGTTCGGAAGCAACCGGAAATGGAAAAATATACAGCGAGTAGAAAATAAGAGATATACTCGAACACCTCATCTCGAGTAGATCCGACTCAGCTTACAGTCGTCGAAGCAGAAAAAAGAAGAAATGAAAAAAGTAAAGCAAACATGTTTTCCTAAAGGTTTTTAGCATACACACAAATTCTGTACACTTATATATATGCACATATATATGTATACCTTTATATACAGGGTGACTGGAGAAGGGACGTCCAAAGGTAAAATAAAAATATCTTACATCACGGGGCATCCAAATCACTTCCATGGCTATTCGGAGATTTTTAATAGTTAAGGGGGTCGAATTTCCTAAAATAATTTTTGTATTCGTAGTTTTTGCCTGGCATCGTTTTTGATTTTTTTTTGTGATAATTCATCACCATAATGTCAAATACCGATTCAAAAATTAGTTAACTCAAGTGTTACGAAACATATCTGACATTTAGACGAAAGTTCAAATTTGTTGTTCGACAGTTTCAAAAAGCTACCCTGTATAAACGTGCATCCGTGTTTATATTTGCTTATTCCCATGTACGCGAAGGAGAAATTTCCGACCGGAGGGCACCAGATCGAAAGGCTGATAGGTGACACGTGTGCGACAAGTTGAGGATGAGTAGAGCTGGCTGCAGAGGCGAAATGCAGCTGCAACTGGAACTGCGGTACAGCCAGCTCGAACGGAGAGAAGAGACCAAGAGCGTATATAGATTTGCTCGGGGTTTCGTTGGCAAACAATAGCACCGACAAGCTAAAGCCGACGTCATGCAGTCATGTTAGCCACGTAACGTATTCCACGCCACTGTGCAGATAAGGCTTTTCAGCCCGAAACGGCAGCTGACCCCCGAGAGGTTGTGGACCGTCACAGTTTTTCATTTAACTGACCAATTTTTTTTCTTCTCATTTTCGTTACGACTTCCATGCAGCCGGGAGAAAAAACGACATCGGGAAATAACATGGATTTTGGTGGACTGAAAAATCAATTGGGGCTTTTATCGATCACGTCTTGATTAGAAATTGGCAATTTAAGCTGCTGCTGGCTGGGTATCAAAAATCACGTAATTCTTTAAAATTTGAGGAATCGTAGTAATTCATAGAAAAATTAAGGTACCCGACTGCAAATTTGTTTGGGTTCGCCACTGCGCGGCGGTTGCTATGGCAATTGCGGCAATTCAAAGTTAGACACTCGACGATGAGAGCTCAATTCGTTTGACTTTGTAGTTTTGGATATTTTAAACGTGGGCTTTATTAGGCACTGGGCCTTACATGGGTCAAGTACCTTGTGCACGAATTATTTCAGAATTATTCAGTATATAATTTAGTAGTTATAAAATTATCAATAAGATTTTTTCAAACTTATGAATATGTTCTTGGAATTCAATAGTTATAAAAAAATCATGTAAATGTATAAACGTATAATATTCCTATTTCTTAGCCCATCGTATAAGAGCAGTTAGAAATTCTCAAACGAAGAAAACGGCTGGGCCACACAGATTACCAACTCTTTATTTTTGTTTTCTCCATTTTTCCTTTCCCCTCTCAACGCTCACTCCGCTTTTACCTCGTTGAAGGAGCAAAACCGCAACAGAGAAAGTGTCTCCTCCACTTTCGACTTTCTCGTGTGTCTGAGTTTGAGAGGAAGATAGAAGTTCACTTCGGAGCTGATGGGGTTGAAACACCATGCGCAGATTTCCAATCGCTTCGAGACCCAAGAGGAAAACACCAATTTTACGCCACCTCTCAGAAAACGATTTAAAATATTAAGATACAACATATTTTTGTCAGTTATTGTAGATGAAAGATGACCAAACTGAAAGAATTGCTGATGGTTGAGGAGAGATCATTTGGTATCGCAATTAGTAGCCAATTGTGGCGAGGAGAAAATCGAGCCGATATTAACCCATTTGCATCCGAGCGCGGATTATACAGTTGAAAATCGCGGATTATTCCGCGCTTAGATGCAAATGGGTTAAGCGAGAGCCGCACGTCCCTACCTCGTCCGCCGATCAGGGTTATAGTTTTCTATGGATTTCCTAAACGGCTCCTCGAAATTTTACGAATTTTCACTAGAGAATTTGAAATTGATAGACGAACGGCTGTCTTCTCGATTTTATCATTCGTTTCGATATTCCTACACAAACTAATTTCCTTAAAAAAATTTACTTCGTAATCGCGAAATTTGCAAAAGCTTCGGATACAAGTGAAAGTAATAGGATCTGCATAATCCGAGGGGGGCAAGAGTTCCGTGTTACCTCATTATTCCAGTTACAACTCGGAATTCACGAAGGCTTAAAAAATGGTCAAGTATTTAGCGAAGTGTTTAAGTAATAAAGGGGTTTTAAAAATAAAAATGGATACTAAATATTGGAATGTCGAAAGTAGTAATTTTTAGGGCAAGACGATTTTTCCATTTAAAATAAGAACGATTACGATATTCATGATTCGATTAATTGATTAAAAACTTGACCAAACTATTTTTTTTCTGAATCTGATAGATTCATAATAATTGCGATGAAATTGGGTATTCGAAAATGTTGGAAAAATGTAGTGATATCTTACATTTGAGTGCAAAGAAATTAGTTCGAGAAAGGCGACGAGAGGGTCCCTGAGCAATCGTTGTAATGAGTAAATTTAAGGGGGCAATTGAAAGGGACTTTTGGTTTGCCTGTCTCCTGATCATTTCGTCTTTTTACTCTTTGTGCCTCTCTCTCCCTTTCTCTCTCCCCAGTTGTTACTGTGCCCGGAGCCGAATAACTGAAGGAAGATATTACACATAATTAACTGCTACGAAGGATAGATCGACGTATGCTTTGCATGGCAAGACAGAAAACGCGAGAAAGAGCGAAAAGGGCGGAGAAGAGGAAAACAGAAAGCTTTGGACCATTGAGAAAGGTTTAATCTTGGAATTGGAAATTCTACGACGCCTACAGCTCGGTAAAGAATATAGATGAGAAAATATACGAACGAAGAAAAGAGGCAAGAGTTCAATTCAGATTTCTCACTCTTCCTCTTTCTGTCTTTATTTGCCCCTAGTTTTCCCTACCGTCGTTTCACTTGCCTGGCTTCCTTTTGTAAAGTGAGTCAATTGTCTGCAAATCTAAAAGGAATCGAGGAATCTCTAGCACCCTCAATTTACTCGTTTCCTAGTTACGCCCTTTTTTCAGTAGAATTTCGGCGGATTTAGCGATAATTTGGAATTATTTGAAAATATGGAACGATTTGGAAGTTTGGCAATTGAATCGATAATGGAAATGAAACATCTTCTTTTTATCAACGTTTTTGTAATGTGAAAATAATATTATCTTGGATATTTTTTGTCGCTTCGCTTAAGGGCCTAAGAATGGTATTCTTTACCGATTAGTGCCAGCATATATTCGAACCATTATCCTTTAAACAAATGACATCGTCTAAAAAAAACTCACCGTCCGGTTACCCAAATTCTTGACTTTGCAAACGAGATGCACAGTGCTGCCAACGAGTCCCGTGAAGTTCGAGGTTACGGAGGTGTCGAAGTGAGGTCCGGTGCCTGGTGTCGGCCATTCTTCCAAAAAATCCGTACGGAAATTACGCAGGCAGGTTACGGCGCCACCTGGACAGCAAAAATATGCGTTTTTGCAATTTGCAATCTACTTATTGATCACAAAACATCTCTATTAAAAATCTACTTCTTTAAAACGACGATGACCATTTCAAGGGTGTTTCTACCCCCTGATATATTTTCCTGATTCGTGTGATCAGGCAATTGCAAAATTATGATTCCGCAATTTCCACACATGGAGTAAAATGGGAAAAGGTTTTGTTAAAAAAAATATTTTTCCCAACACATAAAAATTGGCTCATTATTATACATTTTTCAATTTGTTTGGAATTGGTTTTGGTTGATTGTTCTATTTCAATAAATCCTCAGTGTAATCGTTTTGCACATCCTTATGTGGTGATGCTTAAACGTATTCTACAAATCCGACTAGCATCTGGAACATGCATGTGACATAAATGCCTAATGACCAATTCCGCTAGTCGGATGGGCGACGATCGATTGTGAGGAAAACGATGGAACGAAAGCTGAGAGAGCTTTGTCGTTCACATTACTCAAAATCCCAACTCATTAGATGAAGAGGAAATTACGAAAAGGGCCACGAGGAAGCAAGAGTTCGAGGCTGGTCGGGATAAGAGGAATTCCCGGAACTATCGTAATCGGGAAAAAAATATCCTCCAGTGTTTCCAGTGTTTCTTCGTTTTCAGACTTTACTTCTATTTTTATCCACTTATACCACTTGGAAGAGCTTTGCGGAAGATAAGGTTTTTGCGGGTCCTGAATTTTAACGATTGAAGAACACCAAAATCTTAAATGAAAACAGAGGCTTTTCAGGCATTATTTTTTAGGAAATGCAAAATGAGAAGTAAGTGAAATGAGACTCTACCCTCTCGTCTACTAGTCGGCGGACACTTCCAGTCAGAAGGTTGCAAATTATAAAATACCTTCGAAATAAAAAAATTCTTTCATCCACATTTTCTAAATACTGAAAGAATGGAAATTACATGAAGCAAAAAATAGCAAAGATTTTTATAGTCACGAACGGTAACTTTAAATTTCGCTTTAGAATCATTTCAATTCCCGGTGACCGACAAGGGTGAAACAAAGTGCCTACTCTCTCGCGCCACGTGACTGTATAACGATTTGATCAATCTAAAACAGAGAAAAAAATAGCAAAGAGGAAAGGAACGGGGAGGAAAGTATTTTTCCCGAGTTAACGAGATCCTGTACGAGGTATATATATATATATATATATGTCAGGATGCAGAGGTTGAAAGCGCAGGAGAACACCCGACTCTGGAGAAAGAGTTCACGAGATGAGCTTGGTACCCGCAAACGAGACAGCCGGCTGTCCGCAGAAATGAAAGACGTTAATTTCAACGAGTGATAGTCGCTCATGAAACGAGAGTCGAGTCGTGTATAACAAGCTGGGTACCTTCGGGTCTCGATTCTGGTTAGCCATCTGAGTTTTTTTACGGTTGTCATGAAGAGCGAACAGCTGGAGAGCCAGCTATACACATTTTTTATATTTTTATCCTCTATGGAATTCTCCCCACCATACTTTTACTTTTGGCTAGGATTTTCGGTTACGTTTGGTCGCCAGTATCAATAAATACGAAAGTTCATAATTTGGTCTCGTTTATCCGGGTCGTTCTGTCATATTATCTCTCGGATTCTAAATATTATATCTTGGAAGACTCGTGCGTGACGAATTAGACTTGGGTGGATAAATACCCATGTGAACGTGTGGGTCCGTCCACTATGGGTCACTGCCAAGGGAAACCCTTCTCCGTAACGTTCCTCGGGTGCTTTCTCGGACATTGAGGGACGAAGCGGTTTGCCCAGGTGACCACCGAATCCTGCACCCTGCCCACAGTAGTTCGACTGTAGGCTAAGCTCGGACTCAGTGGTCCTTTTACCATAGCTCGGTTAGGATATCGTATATCTTGTACATTAAAACCTATATACGTACACGAAGCTTCACATTCTGGCCGACTTAACTTCGTTTCAACCCCTCTCCAACCCCCCAACCTTCCAACCCTCTCCAGCGGATTTTCCCGTGAACTCTTTCGTGAAATGTTCATTGTGGTTTCCAACTATCCACTCTGTGTGTATCTATGGATGTTCGTGTGTATGCAAATATGTGAATACTGGGGGATGGATGAACAGGTATGTACAAAATTGCGGGGGCAAATGTTCGCTAAGGTTGATTCAACTCTTGTTGGCTAGATGGAAACCTTTTAAGAGTGGCTTTCCTCTTTCCTCGAAACGTCCAACGATGAAACGACGATTAATGTTACAATTTTCTGGTCAGGGCCATGTACTTTGGTGGATCGAAAGTCCCGATATGGCGGGCTGATTGATTATACGTGATATTTTTTTATGAAATTTGTGTAATAATAAATTATTATTTTCTCTTTCCACAGGATACGACGTCTAAAGTGAAACTATCAAGGTAGGGATGGATCTTGAAAATTCACCGAAAACTGACTTATCGTGATGCCATAGCCATATCGATTGAAGTAATTGTTAACCCGATGTATGATTACACTTCAAATTGTCATTACTAACAATATACTTATTTATTATTTATTATTACGATTATCATTCATTTACAGTAAAACCTCGATCATAGTAATTAGTATGAGGTAACCCATGTGCAGCTAGTTTATAGATATTTTATATTGTTTATATAAAGCGAGCTGTTTAGCTAGTTTATATAAATAAAATTATTATTTTTTATTCATTGCAAAAAAATGGAAAATAAATATGATTTGATAAAAAAAATGGAAAAAAGTCATCTTCGTTTCGTCAATATTCCTCCGAGGAAAATCCCAAATATTTTGAAAAATTGCACCAAGTACAAGGGATAAGAGAAAAGTGGACGAAAGCTTTTATGCCCTCTCGCCACACGTATAAATTTCAAAGAGTATATATACAATAATAATTCTGTTCGCGATTCCTTAAACATACGTCGCGTTTCTTTTCATGTCGGCGCAGTGAATACAATTTGTGTACGACGTACGTGTCTTCAATTCTGAGATATTTCACAATATTTTTTGTCGCGGTATATTGAAGAGATAGAAAAAAATGGGGGTTTCTCAAAGCCCTACAAAGACCGTGTGTCTCAATTTTATATATACATATATGTATAATGATCATATCCATATTTGCATAAATATATGCCCGGATCCTTGACTACATTAGTCTCCTTACGTATCAACTTACGTATGTATGAAGTCCGTACTACGTCTACTCAATATTCTCAGTTCCGGGATCTGGCTTCATAAAAAAGCTTTTTTTGCTTCTATGTTTATTATGTCTGTTCGGAAAGATAATTCATTTGATAATAATCGATTTTTTTACGACAGCATCCCAAAATAATGTTCGAAAAAAGTTCTAAATTTGGGGAATTATTAATTCAAATACTGTTCGTTACATTTCATAAGAATTCTATTTCACTTTCATTTATTAATTTTTTACTATTTTATTTATTTATTCTTCGATTGAAGTCATATTGTACTAAAATTATAACACATTGAAGTACACTAACAATCCTGCAGTCCTTATGACCGCGCGGAATCAATTGATCCGAGAAAAAATTCCATTGACATTGTGGATATGCATTAAATAAATTGTTAAATCTCTCTAACAAAATTTATTTATTTTCTATTCAAAATTCATTGAAATTCACTTAATCTTTCATAAGTTCCAAATAAACGATCATCGTTTTATTTGGACTTCACCTTAACTTTTATTTAAACAAAATTTAAGACACTTCGTCGTGCAGTTTTAGCCCAATGGACATTACTTTCGAGCATTTGCTCGGATATAAGAGTTCTCAAGAGCTCTCGTCTTTATTGCATGACTCAGCAGATGTGAATTGTCGTAGTTAGCAAACTTCCCTAGGTACGGTTTTATGCATGAGAGAAAATAGACCACCCGTAGAAGTAAGAAGTTAAAAGCGAATTTATTTCAAAAGCGTCCATACAAAAATACGCGAAAGGAGGAATTACAAGGGGAAAAAGAATGAGGCTAAAGGGGATGGGAGAGAACGAGTAGAAAACGGGGTGACCGCAGCTGAAGAGGGCTAACTTGAAACTCTCAGGTTATCGTTGCTGAGGTGTAGCATTTTTTTCACAGCCTTGCTTACCTATGGGTAAAGTGAATGTATTTTTCGTATGTAAAGTTTTATCCACTGTGGGAAGAAAACAAAATACAAATTTACCTGACCGTCCATAAGCTTTATTAAATAATATAATTTAATTGTAGTTGCAATTGTATATCCAATTTTCGAAAAATGCAAAAAATCTTTTGTTGCAACAAATTGAACGAGTGCTTGTTGAATATCAGCTTTATTTGTTGCCCAGCCAAAAACTTTTTAACGACAAAAACAAGTAATAGTCGGGAGGTGCCAAGTCCGGGGAATATATGGTAGATGTGACAGAATTTCGCAGAAAATTCCTGGAGCTTTCGAAAGCAGATAAGATCGTAAAAGTTACACAAGCTGTGTATAAAGTGCCTTAATGACCACACGATTGACCTCAATTATTACTGAATGATTTTCAGAAATTTCCATAAAACATATAGGGGAAGTACGTACAAAATGACATCTATGGGTAAAACGACACACCAGCTGTTTTTCAAATCGGGGAGCTTTTGTCTTTATTTTAGCACCCTTACGGGGTGCCTTGATTGTCTATTAATAAACTGTCAAAATACAGTAGAACGCTGATTATCCGAATTAATTGAGACCGGGGTCGATTCGGATAATCGAAAATTCGGATAATCGGACATAGACTGGTAATAATGAAAAATGAACTGTCAGATGTGAAGACATAAAATAAACTCTATGAAGTTTAACAAACACTTATCTAAGTTTAAGAAACACTTATTTAAGTTCAACAACACAACAAACAGATAATATACGAAACCCCGTGCGCTCATTTAAACATCTCAATCAGAGTAAGTTGTCTCGACGTTGAAGCTCGTTTCGGTTAATCGGATTCGGATAATCGGCGTTTTACTGTACTGCCATAAGATGTAAGAACATCGATTTTTTCTCAATCCGTCTCAACAGATTTTAGGCCATTATGAGTGTTCTTTCGCTGCAACGAGTACTTTAAGTTTTGATAGGTAATTTTCTTTTAAAGCGTATTGTTACATTTTATTTCCATTCCTTGACATTTCACCTTGAATTCCCTGTTTTATTTATGATGACATTTTTTGGAGATCTATTAATTTTTTAATTTTAGCAATGTAAAACCTCATCCGGACAAAATGACATAGATATGCTATGGACAAAACGACATAGGGGAAGGTGAGGTATAATGATCCCCTTAAGGGA
The DNA here is from genome assembly GCA_030522765.1 of Ophioninae sp. B BG-2022a. NCBI lineage: Eukaryota > Metazoa > Arthropoda > Insecta > Hymenoptera > Ichneumonidae > Ophioninae sp. B BG-2022a. The sequence goes on from JAPYZJ010002335.1 coordinate 21,020, forward strand.
AGAACTTAACTGTGGCTAAAGTTGAAGGCAAAACCGCAAGATTTCTATTGTTGGAGGTAGTGAATTTACTTAACTTTGTAACTACATACTTATTTTTTTATTATATATGTATTGTTTTTTTGTATAACCGGTTTTTGTTAAAATTTAGTAAAGGATCATTTTATACACACCTATGTATAAAATGATCCCTGG
>JAPYZJ010002336.1:0-30883 GCA_030522765.1 Ophioninae sp. B BG-2022a
AACAAAACCCCCAATGATGCATTTTCCTACCCAAACAAATCCTCAATGATGCATTTCCCAACCCAAACAAATCCCCAATGACGCATTTCCCAACCCAAAGAAACCCCCAATGCTGAATTTCCCAACCCAAACAAATCCCCAGTGACGCATTTCCCAACCCAAAGAAACCCCCAATGATGAATTTTCCAACCCAAACAAATCCCCAATGACGCATTTCCCAACCCAAACAAATCCCCATGACGTTTTTCCCAACCCAAACAAAACCCCCAATGATGCATTTTCCTACCCAAACAAATCCTCAATGATGCATTTCCCACAATGATGAATTTACCAACCCAAACAAACCCTCCAATGACGCGTGGCCCAACCCAAACAAAACCCCCATAGCTTGTTACCCAACCCAAACAAATCCCCATGACGCATTTCCCAACCCAAACAAATCCCCCATGACGCATGGCCCAACCCAAACGAACCCAAACAACAAAACCCCCATAACCGGTGAAGGACCGACTGATCGTCCTGAAACACTGCAATCCTAAACCCAAATCAACGAAGTGAATAATCACGAACGAGGAATAAGAATTCCTTTTTTCTAAAGACTCGTTGAGAATGGAGAATACGGAGATTCATATAATACCAGTCATAAATCGTGAGACATCCGTAGACCCGAAAAAATCATTCCTAAATCCTCCTACACTCCCAAACTACTTTCGACAACTTCATGTTTTCCGGATTTTAGAAAGCGAGATAATTGGTTTCGATGTTCCATTTTTTTTTCCTTTTCGTTACGTTTACAAAAAAAAAAAAAAGATGAATTCTAAGACGAGAGTTTGGCCGGATAGGTACTTTAGCACTTTTCCTCATGATCGCCTGATTCGAATGACACGCTTTCCCACTTCGAGATTCGTTGTGAAAAAAAAGGTTTTTTTTTTTTTAGTATTTTTAATGAATTTTCAAAGTCCCGTATGAAATGGACAATAACGAATAATTTGGGGGAAATCCAAACTGCAAACGTTCTCAGACTTGCTGCTTTCCCGATTTCCAAAAACGTTTCAATTGTTTTTTGTAAATCGAAAATTGTTTCGATAGTTTTTTGTAAACCGAAAATATAAAAAGAGGAATATTTCGATTTTTCATTTTGACTGGCTGAGGTTATGAAATCCTGTTAAAAAGACCTTGGGAAAACCAACTTTCACGAATGGCCTACCCCAACAATGGAGGAGGAAGTCTTAGGAAAAGGAAAAAGCTCCTGGTGCAAAATGGAGTTTCTTCGAGTCGTTTTTCACCCTCCAATGAAATCGATGCTCAAAATCTATTTTTCCATGATTTTGTGTACCTCTGAACGTCGCATCGAATCCTGATGGAAAAATGAGACTTAATTGGCTGACTTGGTCACGCTTCTTTATTCAATTTTCCGGTTAACAGTATTTCCAGATCTTTTCATTTTCCGGGACAAGAAAAAGTATTTTTCCCGAATTTTTGTATACCTCTAAAATCTCATAAAATCCTGATTGAAAAATGGGACTTAATTGGCTCCGGAGGTCACGGTCCGTTCTCTAATTTTCTGTATTATCCTCGCCACAGTTTTCAAAAGCCAAAAATTCTTGCAGGGTTGTTTGGGCTCTGCGTTTGTTTGGGTTCGTTCGCTTTTGAAAATTGGATTTTCGTATTGATCCTTTTAAAAGTTCGGTACGAAAATCCTCTGAGAGAGAAAAAGGTAAGGAATTCTCAATTTTTCGTAACTTTTTCGATTCTCATCGTGCCCTGTTCTCTGTCCTTCGAATAATTGGATTTTCCAAATCTTCAAAGGAGAAAATTCCCCAGATCGTTTTCAAAATCGATTTTCTCGAAAGGAAGAAAATCCAACTCATTTTTTTCCCAAATTTTCAAACACGATTTGAAAAATTTGGGATTCCACCATTTTTATAATTTAACTTTTAGCACCGTTAAATAAAAAATCTTAAATTCTAAAAAATGTATAAAAATAATTTTTTTATGGAAATAAAAAAAAAAGTATTTTTAAATAAATACAAAAATATCAGTACATATTTTATATAAAAATCAATACCCATTCAAAAATTAAAAGGAGAAACCACAAAAAATATTAATCGGTTCAAAAAATTATTAATGAGTATAGAGTTGTTTTATTTTCTCATTTCTTTAAAAATCTCCCACCATTTGGAAAAACAATATTTTTTTTTGAAGATCTAAACAACTCAAAGAATTCGAATTTCGAGACCAAATTTCAAAAGCACATTTATGAAAGTCCATATTTTTGAATAACTCAAAAGAAGCAATTTTTCGAAAAATCTAATGCTTCAATGGTATTTCAAAAAATCTGCTATTTTCATCGCTTAAAAATAGAATTTTGAAAACAATCCAAGTTTGACCAACGAGGTTACTATATTTTCCTGTTCCTGAACAGTGAACTCTAAAAATTTCGAATATTTGTTTTCCTCCTCGAAAAAGAAAATGGCCCGTTTGGAAACCGATCTCGGAGGGCCCTGAAAACCTCCGTCGAAATTTTGGATTCCTGATACCTTTCGAGACGTTAATCCGCCTCATTAGTACAAACTGGAACCGCAGCGATGCTAAATCTCTCGGAATACTTACCGACCACCCGCGGTTCTTTCACTGGTCTGCAATACTTACCTGAGTATCGTAAATCAACGTCTACCGAGTTCTACCCTCGAGAACAATTTTTCTCGTCCGCGTGAAAAGACCTTTTGAAATACGACGAAAAGGAATTCTTAAGAATCCCAAAAAAATCATAGTTGCTCGTATCCCTGAAGACCTGATGACTCATGGTTCCTTTATTTATTTTTTCTTCCCTAAATTCCCCCAAAGAAAAATTCCCTTCTTTCTATTCTGCTCTTTCGTTAAACTTTTTTCCGTATAAGGGATGGCTCCTTATTGTTGCAATTAATTGTTTAAAATTTGATAATAATTCATTAAATTCAATTTTTATTGCGTCATTGAAGTGAATTTGATTTTTACGTTTTTTTTTATTACTGCAAATCGATTATTATTGTCATTATTATTTATTTATTATTACTGTCACTGCAAATGATTGTTGTTATTATTTTTTACATTTTCATTTTACTATTATTTTACATGATTTTATTTCGTTAGTTTTTTAAAATTATTTTATTATTATCATTATTATTATCGTTACTGCAAATCGATTATTGTTGTCATTATTATTTATTTATTATTACTAATAAATAATTGTTGTTATTATTTTTTACATTTTTATTTTACTATTATTTTACATGATTTTTTTTTTGTTAGTTTTTTAAAATTATTTTATTATTATTATTATCATAATTATTATCATTACTGCAAATCGATTTCTAAAATGAAAAAAACCGTCTAAATTTAGCGAAGTTTAGATTTTATATAGCGAACCCAAACAAACCCAAACCAAGGAACGTTCGTGACAACAGGTGGCTATTTCATGAAGTTTATTGAGGTTGTTTGGGTTCATCGTTTTTCGAGACTGAATTCCACCTAGAGCAATTTTATCGTTTTTTTTTTTATTTTTGTTTTATTTTGATATCTTTGAATCGTTCGAGAAATAGTCCAACGCGAGCTCACATGGGGCTGGTTTGTCCATTCACTGGTAGCTTTTTCTTTTCATCTCTTTCCCTTTCTCGATGCCCTTTCTCTCCGTAGATAGATCGAAAGAACGAGAGAGATGGAGAAACGAACAGAATGTTCTCGAGAGCGGGGTGAATCTAATTTGATTTAATTAGAATAAATTTGCCTTGGCTGGCTCAAAGTTTCTAGCTCTGCAACGCTATATGAGCCTGGTACGTGAATTCATCAAATTATGCGTAGAATCAAGTGCTCCGGGAGAAGAGAGAGAGAGAGAGAGAGTGAATTAATTTTTAATCACATATCGCTTTCCCATATGTTCCCTTAGATAATATCGTAAAAACAAGCTTAAAAGGAAATTTAGTAATTATGGATAATTGGCCCACCATCAAATTTTCGTGTCCATTTTTTTAATTTTTTTTCAAATCGTAAGTTGGTCCAATCGGTCATGAATAATAATTTAACATTAATTACCGATTTTTTTAATTAATTACACACATTTCGCAGTTTTGAATTTTCCGGAAGTAGGTCATGAAATAGGGAATTTTCGAAAAGCATTTTCTATTTCCCTCGATTTTTTTTTATCCGGCTTGAAAATTCGTAAAAACACGATTTCAAAGACGAGTCGAAAATTCGATGAAATATTCGTTTATATCTTTTATCCAGCTGGTGTTAAAAAAAATCTATCCTATCTAAACAAGGTTTTGAAAAAAAAAAACAATTAAAAAAAACAGAAATCTCTATTATGTTTTTGTTAAACATATTTTTTATCGGCGTTCAGAATTTTCGGTTATATTTTTCGTCTTTGAAACTTTCAGATTTTGGAAAAAACCTAAAGGTTGAAAAAATTGTAATTAAAGCTTTTTCATTTTGAAAAAACGTTTTTATTTTTTTTGTTTTTTCGAGATCATCAGGATACTCTGATCTGGTTTTTTTCTTTTTTTTTTCAAAACTGACTATTTTTCGAGACCCTGAAAAAATTGTAATTAAAAGCCTTTTCATTTCGAAAAAACGTTTTTATTTTTTTGTTTTTTTCGAGATCATCAGGATACTCTGATCTGGTTTTTTTTTCTTTTTTTTTCAAAACTGACGATTTTTTGAAACCCGAAGAAAATATCGATTGTTGCATAAGAACTACCCCAATGGCTTCGTTTCTGGTACTCCTGAAATCCTGCTCGTTCGGGAGACGAACCTTTGTGGCACGTCAACCCTTTCTCGTCGTTATACACGAATCGACGAGCTCTGTATGGTCGCGCTTCTATATTTTATTCCAGACGTAATAAAAAATAAAGAATTTGAATAAAAAATTTTTTCAAACTCTATGGACCCTCCCACACATGACGTAAAACTCTCGTATATTTTTACAATATTTTTTATATAATTTTAATATAATTTTTAAATATAATTTCCAGTAATTTAAAATGGCAGTTATTTTTTCGATTTTTTTTCGAATATGAAGAATCAAACGATTTGGAGAAAAAAATGAATGGATTAAAGAATTATTGACAGCATCCCCGTGAGAGGTTGGAGATGACTCTTCGAAGCTCTTTAACAGCCTCCATCGACCTTCTGCTATCCTGGCATCTAGAAATTCGAAAGAGTTCGAAACTTTAACCCTTTCCCACATGGAGCAAGTTTACACGTCATAGGACTTCGACTGGGCGAATTATCCATTCGATCGAACGAAAGTACAATCGTTATCATTTTTAGTAATTAATATTAGCCATATACCTACATTGCCATCAATTTGCAAATAATTGCAAAATTTAATTTTGTAAATAACTGTAACATTAAAATTCGTAATTTTGTAAATAATTGGAAAATAAAAATTCGTAATTTTCTAAATAATTGTAACATTAAAATTCGTAATTTTATAAATAATTTTAACATTAAAATTCGTAACTTTGTAAATAATTGTAACATGAAAATTCGTAATTTTGTAAATAATTGTAACATTAAAATTCGTAACTTTGTAAATAATTGGAAAATAAAAATTCGTAATTTTGTAAATAATTGTACCATCAAAATTCGTAACTTTGTAAATAATTGTAACATTAAAATTCGTAATTTTGTAAATAATTGTACCATTAAAATACGTAATTTTATAAATAATTGTAATATTAAAATTCGAAACCCGAACGAAATTCCGAATAATAATATTACGATACTCATAGTTTCGGAAGGGGTGGGGTAGGAAACCCGAACATCGATTGACCAGAAGGCTCAAAATTCCGAATTTGAATTTACCGAAACTACAAATTTCGTAATTTTTGTGGCTTTGTTTGGGTTTGTTTAAAATCAAGGGTTTGAAATCAAACTAACGAACCCAAACTAACCCAAACAAACTTCGTAAACCTTTTCGGAATTTTTAGTTTCGGACTATTAAAATTCGAAATTTTGAGCCATCTGGTCAATCGAATTTCGAGTTTTCTACCCGACCCCTTTTGGAATATTAAAAATCGGAATTTTGAGATAAGGAAAAAATGTTGAATTTTCGGGGACGTAATTTTGAATCATTTTTGGAACCTGAAAAAATATCCAATCTTCCAATCATTTTTGAAAATTTTTTCTTCGTCGCTTCACTCTCTCTGCCTCGTGATAAGTGGCGAAACTTTTTTTCAAAAAACTCCGGGTTGTAAAAAAATTGCTTTTTTTTCTCGCCTTTGTTTCTTCGAGGCCGTGGGTGGTAGAATAGGAACATAGAGAGGCTCTCGAAATTTAACACAGCGAGGGTCCACGAGCGGGTAAGAACCTCCTCGTCGATCTGCTATTCTGATTCATATGTGGAGGTTCACGTGTCCCCGAGCAACATATTCTCACGCCACTTCCCCAAACGTCTCATCGACTTTTAACGCGCCTCCCTTGCTCGCTCCTCTTCGTCCTCTCATCCGTTTCACGACCTTTCTCACGCGAACACGATCCAACTCTTTTTTGCACTGTGATCTATCTAGCCTCATTTTTCAGGACACTTGTTATCGAGACCTATTGAACTTGTACGTTATTTCGAGAATTTAACGATTGGTAATTTTTAAAAATTTTTTTTCCAAAATACACAGTTGTTTAATGTCTGATACCTTTTTTTAAGTCTGATAACTTTTTTTAAAGTCTGACAGTGTTTTTGAATCTCTGATACCTTTTTTTAAAGTCTGATACCTTTTTTTAAAATTCTGATAGTTTTTTGAATGTCTGATACCTTTTTTTTAAAGTCTGATAGATTTTCAAATGTCTAATACCTTTTTTTAAAGCCTGATACCTTTTTTTCAAGTCTGATAGTTTTTTTTCAATGACTGATAGTTCTTTTCAATTTCTGCAAGAGATTTTAAATACCTGACAGTTTTTTCAATATCTGACAGTGTTTGTGAACGTGTGACAATTTTCATTAATTTCCCACAGCTTTTTCAATGTCTCATAGATTATTCAATGTCTAATAATTTTTTTCATTGACTGATAATTCTTTTCAAGGTCAAACGTTTTTTTTTTCAATGTCTGGTAGTTTTTTCAATATCTAATAGTTCTTTTTGATATCTAATAGTTTTTTTCAATGTCTGATGGTTCTCGCCAAGTTCTGACGATTTTTCAAAAATGTCTGACAGCTTTTTTCAATGTCCGAAAGTGATTTTAATATCTGACAGTTTTTTCAATGTCTGACAGAGTCTTCAATGTGTGACAATTTTTATTCATTTCTGACAGCTTTTTCAATGTCTGACGATCTTTTTTGTTCTGATTTTTTTTTCAATGTCTGATAGTTTTTTTTAACGTTTGACAATTTTTTAAATATTGACAGTCTTCAGCAACCAAGTTGAGAAAAATTTATTCAATGATTCGGAAATAAAAAAAGCTTTTGTACGTAGAATCGACCCAAGCCTAGGCCAAAGGGCTCGAGTGATTCTTGCAGAAGAGGAGGGGGAGGGGGTGGAAAGAAAGATGCGAGGGTGAAACCCCCAACAGTTCAGAAACTACCTCTCGTCGCGTCTGCTATCCGGATAGAAAAGGTCACGTGTCAGGTTTCTCTTTTTTTTCTATTCTGGGTTGCTTCGTTCAGCCCTTGGTTGAACTCGAGCCCTTCAACGAAAAAAAAAAAAAAGGAAACCAATGGTATATCGAAAATAAAGGAAATAGTGCATACTCTTCGTGACTGATGATACCTCGATACTTGTTTAGACAAAACGAACGTCAAAAACTCGTGCCTTTTGTTCGGTCTATTTCCCCTATGTTCAGGCTTAACGCGATTGTCAGGCCTCTTTATAAAACCTTGGTATTCTTGATCAAGCGTAGATTACTTTCCAAACTCGTTGGGGCGCCTGTTACCCCTTCGATCGTACTTTTTTACATTGGGGAATAAGTTCGTAGCATTTTTATATTTTATTTTGTTTTGCGAGGTTTTTATCGATCTTTGAAAAATTGTTAATATTCTTTTTGAGTAATTTAATTTGAGTAATAGTCTTTTTGAGTAATTTAATTTGAGTAATAATCTTTTTGAGTTATTCAATTTAAGTAATAGTCTTTTTGAGTAATTTAATTTTTTTTAATTTTTTTTGAGGATTAGATATCGAACATTTTAATATTATAATATTAATTGTTTATTTTATATTTCTATTTTAATATTCCTATTTTCTTATTCTTTTTTTAAATATTTCTTTTATAATATTAGTTGTTTAATATTATAATAGAAATGGCTCAGAAGCAAAATTTTTTACTTCTGCTCTCCTTCGCTTTTCATCGAGGCGAATCGTCTTTTTGAATAATTTAATTTTTTATTACTTTTGAGGCTTAGAAATTGAATATTTCAATATTATGATATTAATTGTTTATTTTATCGTTCTATTACAATATTCTCATTTTACATTTTTATTATAAAATTAGTTGTTTAATATTATAATAGAAATGGCTCAGAAGCAACATTTTTTACTTCTGCTCTTCTTTGCTTTTCATCGAGGCCAATCGTCTTTTTGAATAATTTAATTTTTTATTACTTTTGAGGCTTAGAAATCGAATATTTCAATATTATGATATTAATTGTTTCTTTTATGCTTCTATTATAATATTCTTTTTTTATAATTATTATTTTATATTTTTTCATTCTAACATTAGTTGTTCAATGTTATAGTAGAAATAGCTTAAAAGCAACATTTTCGACATCTGCTCTTCTTCGCTTTTCATCGAGGCCAAAAAGCTACTGAAGCTTGGTACATTTGCAGAAAATGTTGTCGAAAATGCAAAAATCAGTTCTCGAAATGGTTTTTTTTTTGCCTCCTGGATATTCCATAAAAATCTTTCCTATTTCTCCGGAGATTTTTCGAAAAATCTCTCCTATTTCTCCGGAGATTTTTCGAAAAATCTCTCCTAGTTCTCCGAAGATTTTTTGAAAAATCTTCGAAATAAATAAAAATAAATAAAATTCATCGAAATAATAAAAATGTTCAAAATAAATAATAAATAAAAAATAAAAAAAATCTTCGAAAAAAAAAAATTCCTATTTCTCCGAGACTTCGAATTTTTTTTCGAAGAATTTTAAGGTACTTTGTTAAAATCGAGGATGAAAAAAAAAAGTAGAGAGATAGAACGAGTGAGAAACAGCTGGAGTAGGTATCCTCCTCGAGTCTTATGAAACCCTGGCACCGAAGTAGTCCACTTCCATTATGAATGTCAACCCTTTTTTTCCTCGTCGGAGGAACCGGTTCGCCTCTGAATTGAACAGTCGTCAGGGAAGTCGTTACCCAATTGTTGGATCTTAAAATAATGATTTTCAGGAAAATTGATTGCGCAGGAAAATTGTTTTTCTCGTAACACTGACAGTTCGATCTCGTCCATTCAGTCTTAAGGTAGTTCGTGCATGAACTTCGTAATTAGAAAAAAAAAAAATATTTTTTTTTTGTATACTGTAATACAGCAATTCAAAATAACGTCCTCGAAAATTCAGCATACTTTACCGAGGAAATACGACAGTTATTGATTCGTTAAATCAGTGCATCAAAAACACAAAATTTCGGAAATCCGTGCGGATCGATATATTTTTGGAACGTAAATATAAATAGTTTGCGATTAGATACAAACTATGCAAAAACCGGAAATGGTCAACAAAAACCGTCGCGATGAAATCTGTTTTAAAAAAAATCTAGGCTACCGGACATTTCAAGCAGATATTATCGATCGAAGCGATTAAGGGCATGACGAACATCGACATAACCTCACAAATTTTCAAAATCCGTTTTCTCGGCTTTGATTAAGTTTACGGCGTTTCGTCCTTGAGAAATTGCGATTTAAAAATTTCAACTATCTCTCTCTCACTCGTGTGTTCACGTGGTGCGTCTTCGACATATCCTTAATTTTTGGCTTTGCTGATCGACACAAAGCCATTGGACACACGTAAACTCGCTTTGAACAAACAAAGTTCGTTATTGTTTTTTCGGGAACAGCGTTTATGAAATTCCGGTTGGTAAGACGACTCGAGCTGATTGCTAATTTAGTACTTCATTTTTCATAATAATCATTGAACACGTTTATTACCAACACGTTCTCTAAAAATTATTTTCTCACGATGAATATTATTATCCTTAAATTTATCATATTTTTTTTTTCAAACTCAAAAAATTATAAATATACCGTAACTAATCCCGCATCGTTATCAAGAACGGTATCCGCGACGGTTAAATATGGTTGAATTTCAAAATGACCGAAAAACGAATATCGTATGTTCCGGAGAAATAAAATACTCGGTCGAAGGGTATACTACCCTGATCGCTAATTAGGCGGTTATATTCAAGCCTGATCTTCCCCAGTGGTTCCAAAGGCTCGAGATCATTGATATTCCCTCTTCCCTTCAACTTGGGCTTTCTCTCGACCCCTCGATCACCAAAAATCTCCTAGTAATAAAAATTCACGAATATTCAAAATTCGATCGTCAAAAATCTCGAAAAATGTCAAAAGACCAAAATTTGATGACCACGGGGAAAAATGAAGAAAATTCTATGTAATTCCAAAAATCCATTTGGTCATCATATGTGTTGTTTCTTGACGATTTTGGGCTTGACTGTACTGATTCACTCGTCACAATTTTCTGGACTCCTGTCTCCACGATAAATACTGATCGCTGCTATATACAAATCGTTTCTCGAAAAATACAAATATACGTTATCACAGCCGGAAATAAATACCAAAATACAAGATGGATAAATAAAATACAAATAATCTTATTCGTTTGCAAAAGTGCACGGATTCGTTTTCCATAACGTCCCTCACGTTTCGAAAACATCGAAAATCGTCGTTCCCAAAAATTGGGCAATTTCTCGTCGACGAAATTCTGGCCTGGAAATAGGGATGGTTCGAAAGGGAGAAAACCACTTTTATTTCTTGCGCAGTATTTCTGCTCTCCTATTAAAATCGTCACGGTTTAAGCTCGAATTTCATAGCTTAGAGATTCTTAATGATTAATCAACGATTATCCAATAAATATTTTTTTTTACCGATCCTATGTTTTTTAATACCGATTTTTACCGATTTTTACCGATTTTTACCGATTTTTACCGATTTTTACCGATTTTTACCGATTTTTACCGGTTATTACTGATTTTTTACTGTTTCTAACAATTTTCAATGATTTTAAAACATTTTTACGGCTGTCGTCAATGTTTAGCTAATTTATTTATCGATTTTTGACATTTTTGCGGATTCTTCGCCGTTTTCAAATTTCTACCGATTTTTAAATTGCTTATAACGATTACCGCGTTTTTTACGGTTTCTAATAATTTTCAATGATTTTCAAACATTTTCACGGCTATCGTCAATTTTAAGTTAATTTATTTATCGATTTTTGACATTTTTGCGGATTCTTCACCGTTTTCAAATTTCTACCGATTTTTTAATTATTTTTACCGATTTTCGGGTTTTTTACGGTTTTTATAGATTTAAACCGATTTTTAAACCATTCATATCGATGTTCCACCGTTTTTATAAATTTCGACCGGTTCCCACGATTTTTACAATTTTTCGTAGATTTAAACCGATTTTTAAATCGTTCTCGACGATTAATCACCATTTTTATATATGTTTACTAATCTCTAAACCTTTTTCACCGATTTCTCGTGTCGATCTGTGCCGATTTTTTTGTTTGGGTTTAATCCGCTTTTACCAATTTTTAATCGATTTTAACCCATTTTTTTTTTTGCTTCTTCGACGTTTTCCCAAAAAAGAAATGGTCGTCCTGTCAACAGTAAAATCCATAGAGTTATAAAACTCGAAAAACTTATCGAAGCTCGAAACGATCGGTTCTTCGAAAATTCGTTAAAACGTTTCTTCGCAGCCCTGAAGCCCTAATACAGGACTCGGTGAATTTGACCGCGAGCGAGAAACGTTCTCACGCTTGGTCTCACCGAGAGGGTTAAATATACACGAAGAAACGCCGAGCCTTCGAAGCACCTTTAAGGGTCGTGGGAGGATTTATCGTTTTCTCTTTTCCTCTTTATCGTTCACTGGATTTTCACCTCTCTCGCTCTTAGGCAACTTCATCGTCGGGGAGGACCTTTGAACTCCATTGAGGAATTTCAAACGACCTCGAAAGAACCACCAGCATTGTATATTCGATACTAGCTGTGGTTGCATGGGTGAGAAATGAACAAAAAAAAAAACATCGACCGTTTCATTTAAGTTGAATTTTTTAATACTTGTTGAAAATTTTTTTTTGTTTGGGTTTGTTTGGGTTTGTTTTGTTCTATGATGACCCAAACAAACCCAAAGGCATTTTCTTAATCAGAGGAAAATTTACGATTTTATAGATATTTTTTAAAGTTTAAAAACGAAAAAAAATATTTTTCGACCTTCCGGACCATTTTTCCGGAATCGAGAAAATCACGAGATTTCAAAAGGTCGTAAAGTGGGCTTTTTGGATGCTATGGAGATTTAATTGGTGGGTTTGGAAAAGGTTTTTGCCTGACTTAAATAATGGCGTTGGATTCGTATCGATATCTCTTATAGTTTTCCCGGAAAGTCTACTTGAAAAATCGCAAAAAAAAGAGGCAAAGGGGTATGGAAAAGTTAGCAAAAATCGATAGTCCAACTTTAAAATTCTGGCAAAAATCGAAAAATCATCGGATTTTCATGATTAAAAAAGCAATTTGAAGAAAAAATCATAACGAAAAGATTGAGTCAAGAGTGAAATGCCAAATCCCAAACTCAAACAAATTATCGACGATTTAGTGAAAAAAACTGTTTTTCCTCAAAAATCCAAAAATCGTTAAAATTTTTTACATTTTTTTTCCGTGTTTATTTCAATGAAATTTGATCCCCTGAGCACTAATCTACCATTCATTTTCCCCAAAAGCCAAAATTTCCATGGTATCACTAAAAACTTCTAAAATCACAATTTTTTTTTTTTTTACTGCTTTCAAAAATAAATAACAATTCATCGGTTTATCCAGGAAGCATACATGTTTGTATCAATCGACTGAGAATTTCACGCCCAACCCTCCATTTCACGGATGACAAATCTGAGTTCTGGAAAGTGCTTAAAAATTTTTTTCAATAATTCAGAAAAATCGAGTGGTCTAAAATTCTCGAAAAATTGAAAAAGGACCATTTCCCAGAAGGATCCAAGCTCTTAAGGGGTGTACCGTTTATTATGTACTGAAAAGAATGTTTTCTTGCTCTCCCCCCCCCCCCTCCTCCCCTCCGTCCCTCCTCGTTTTCTCTCGGTTAAAGGTTGGATTTTTTTTCTTCCTTCGAGGATTAAGGCTCAGAGGAGGCGTGAGATTTGATGGGAATTCTTGGATGGGATCGCAGCGTGCATAAACGATATAAACGTCAGTGTATACGTGTATATGTACACACACGTGTTTAAACCACGTACGTCGACGAGCAACGAGAAAAAGACTCCCCAAGCGTGAGAAAGATTCTTCGAGGAGCGATAATTTCTACTAGTGGCTACTAGGAAATCAGTCGAATCGAGGAAGCTTCGAAAAAGCGAAATCTTTCGATTTCGAGGGCTGAAAAAAAGGAGGAAAAAAAAGGGGAAAAAAGAGAGTATTTTGAAATCAACGACGTTTCGTGAATCACCGGAAGTAATATTGTAGACGATCGAATTTGACAATCGACGAGAATCGACTTTGCCAAAAATCGAAAGGATCGAGGAAAATTGGAAATTCATTGAAAATTCTTTCGCCTAAAAATTATATTTTTTTTACAATCGCGTTTCTGATTGGTTAGTTTTAGGAAAAATTGATACTTTTGCATAATTGGAAATCTTTTTTTTTTTCGTTGACGCTAAATCAAAATTCTTTCGGCTAAAAATACCTTCTTTTTTGCAATTGCTTTTCTGATCAGTTACTTTTCGAAAAAATCGAAACTTTGGAATATTCAGAAATCAATTTTTTTTTTCGTTGAAGCTAAATCAAAATTCTATCAGCTAAAAATCTTTCCTTTTTCGCAATTGCGTTTCTGATCACTTATTTTTGAAAAAAAATCGAAACTTTTGCATAAATAGCAATCAATTTTTTTTCGTTGAAGCTAAATCAAAATTCTTTCGGCTAAAAATCACTCTTTTTTCGCAATTGCTTTTCTGATCAGTTACTTTTCGAAAAAATGGAAACTTTGAAATATTCAGAAATCAATTTTTTTTTTCGTTGAAACTAAATCAAAATTCTTTCAGCTAAAAATCTTTCCTTTTTCGCAATTGCGTTTCTGATCACTTATTTTTGAAAAAAAATCGAAACTTTTGCATAAATAGAAATGAATTTTTTTTCGTTGAAGCTAAATCAAAATTCTTTCGGCTAAAAATCACTTCTTTTTCGCAATTGCTTTTCTGATCAGTTACTTTTCGAAAAAATCGAAACTTTACCATGATCAGAAATCAATTTTTTTTTCGTTCAAGCTAAATCAAAATTCTTTCGGCTAAAAATCACTTCTTTTTCGCAATTGCTTTTCTGATCAGATACTTTTCGAGTGAATCAAAAATTGATCGATCGAAGCTCTTCGATAGGTCAATATCTCGAGATATGAACAGCCCTCTCGGAATACAAGAACATCGAACTCTTCCTCAATGCTGCGTTCTTGGTAAGCCTGAGAACGAGAAGCCAACGTTGGAATCCGAGTTCTCACGGGTTCTCGTCTCTCCGGGCGTTCTCACATCTTCTTTCTTCTCGGTTAATCGAAACGTGGGACCACGCGTCGCGACGGCCTCGTATGGCCTCCCCGCTCTTCCCCTTTCTCCGCATCGTTCACCATAAATCTTTT
Source organism: Ophioninae sp. B BG-2022a (assembly GCA_030522765.1). Lineage (NCBI taxonomy): Eukaryota > Metazoa > Arthropoda > Insecta > Hymenoptera > Ichneumonidae > Ophioninae sp. B BG-2022a. The sequence goes on from JAPYZJ010002336.1 coordinate 14,821, forward strand.
TCCAACGAAAAAAAGACGATATTGACGGCGCGAGTCACCGTGACCTTGAGAGTAACATCGTTGAGGAATCGCTAGAGAAAATACCTCGGAAAATGGACTAACCCAAACAGAGGTTTTTTTTCATTGGTCACCTCTTAACCTTCGGAGAATTTTCGTGAAAAGACAATTTTAAAGCTTTTCAAAAAAATTTAAAAAATTTTTTAAAACATTTAAAAAATTAAAAAATTTTTTTTCCCATTTCTATTAAGCTGGGAACTAAGTTCGCAGAGTTTTCATACGTTTGGGCTCGTGATTTGGAAAGTCGATTTTCTTTTCGGCTTCATTTTCCCCCCGTTGTCCTGACTTCACTGGATTATGATTTTTTTTTGTGTTCTTTTTGTTCACGAGAGAAAATGGAAAATTCGACAAAAATTTTCGATTTTTTTTTCACTAGATAAAATGGAAAATTCTTAAAAAATTTTATAGTTTTCTTTCGCGAGATAAAACGAAAAATTTATCAATAATTTTCGAGTTTTTCTTCACGAGAAAATGGAAAATTTATCATAAATTTTCGAGTTTTTTTTCACGAGATAAAATGGAAAATTCTTCAAAAATTTTATAGTTTTCTTTCACGAGATAAAATGGAAAATTCATCAATAATTTTCGAGTTTTTTTTCCACGATATAAAATGGAAAATTCTTAAAAAATTTTACAGTTTTTTTGCACCAGAGAAAATGGAGAATTCATCAATAATTTTCGAGTTTTTTTTCCACGATATAAAATGGAAAATTCTTAAAAAATTTTACAGTTTTTTTTTTCACCAGAGAAAATGGAGAATTCATAACAAATTTTCGAGTTTTTTCTTTTCACGAGAGAAAATAGAAAATTCATCAAAAATTTTCCAATTTTTTTTTTAATTTCTCGGCAGAGTCGCGTATCGCTTCCGCGGTATATCTCGATTCGGTTGTTTCTCTCGAGTCGTTTCCGACTCGTAGAGAGCTCGTGGGCGCGTTTCTTTCATTCCCACAGAGCGTGAGAACGATCCGTACGTGTTCTTCCACAAAGTCCGATTTTTCTCACGAGCTCGATGACAACGAGCATCGGAATAATCCATTCGGAGATCGTTGATGATACGTCTATTTCGTTTCCCTCTTTTTTTTTTCGTGTTTCCAAACATCGAAATACGGTTATTAAATCCGATCGAAAAATTCTCAATTTTTGTAATTATGCAAAAGTGGGACAACGAGTAAAGTTCTTGAATAGAAGATTCGACATTTTTTGATATCCAATTATAATAATATACGCACAAAAAAAATTCCAAAAAAAACGACGTTGGAAAAAAACCCCCCCAAAAAAAAAAAAAAAATTGTTACTCCAGGTAAACGATTTTGTCGCTTCGAAGTTCTCACGTATTACCGAGCAACATGACGGATCAGGAGGTCTCCCTCGAAATTGGAAACACGCCCGTAAAACGGTCCGTGAAGAATTATTTTTTTTCGAAATTAAAAAAAAATGAAAAAAAAAAAGAAAAAAAAATATTTTGAAAAAAAGAAAACCGAGCCGAAAGCGAGACGCCTGGGAAAGAAGATACCAGAGTGCGAGCATCATTAGCCCCCTATTTGCCTCGGAATTTCTTCAATCGATAAGAAATGATGGTGGGCGGGACATTTTTGAAATATCTCTTTTGGTCTCTCATCCTCAATCTGTCCGAAGGAGAAAAACGCTTCTCACGAGACCCGGAAAAACATGAGTTCTGAAGAGGTATTTTGGGCTCTCTTTCGTCTCGATAAAATATTCCTGCTTATGAATATTAAAAGATCGCAAAATTTTTTGAAATTTTTACCAATAATAGTCGATCATATCGATAAAGCTTACTTTTTTATCAAATTTTTCGATACATAACTTTTCAGTTATAAAACATATATATTTTATGTACGTTTTATAACTATCAAATTATTATTATTTTGTTTCAATGTATATAATTTTGTTTTAAATGATATATATTTTGAAGATTTTAAAAAATTATATATCTCTAAACATATATAATTTTTAATATATTTTTTTAAAATATATATTGCGTGTATTTTTGTTTTTTAATATTTCTCATATATATTTCGAAAATTATATTAGTTATCTGCCGGAAATTGCAAAACCCAAACAAACCCAAACATATATAATTTGTTATATATATTTTTAAATATATATTGCATATATTTCTATTTTTTAATATTTCTTATATATATTTTGGAAAAATATATTATATATATATCATTCTTAAATTATATTATATATGTACCGGAAGTTCCAAAACCCAAACGAACCCAAACGAACTACCAGAAGCCGTTTGTTTGTGAGCTTGTTGTTTGTTTGGGTTTGTTTGGGTTTGTTTGGGTCATCAATGAGTATTGACGCGTCCTGTCGAAATATGGGGAATTTGCGAGGGTCTCGTCGAAGCAATTTCGTTCTCACGAGTGACCAAGCAACATGAGCAACGAAGAAGTAATTTCAACTGCGAAAGATGAGGGAAACGAAAAAAAAAAACCAAAAAAACAAGTACAAAAAAAATGAAAACGAAAAAAAAGCACGTGGGAACTCAACAACCCTTAAGGAATTTGCCACCCTTGAGAGGATCCCTTAACGCTCGAGACGCGGAATTCTTCCCACGATGATCGAATCAGCTGTGAGAAAAGCGTTTCGAGAATGCCGAGCGAAAAAAAAGATCGAAAGGGGGGAGATACGTCTTTATAAGGCTCGAAAGGAAACTGGATCCTGAGAAATACAACGGACCTCCAAAATTTATACCTACGAATGAAAAATCGATAAATAAGTAAAATTAATTAAATCAAAATTAATTAAATCAATGAATAAATAAATTAAATTAATAAATCAAATAAATTCATTAAAAATTAATCAAATAAACGAATGAATAAAGTAAATTAAAAAGCAAATTTGATTTAATGAAAATTAGTCAAATAAGTAAATAAATAAATATCTAAATCAAGTAAATTAATAGATAAAATAAATGTTTAAAAATTAATTACACAAATAAATGAATGAATACATAAGAAAGCAAATAAATACAAAATTTCATTTATACTTCGTGAATTTCGAAAAAAAAAAATAATCGAGTCTCCGGTGGATTTAAATTGCTTGATGGATGTTTCAGAATTGTCATTTTCGTTTACTGATCGATTTGATCCCTAAGGTAGAAAGTTCACTTCCGGTGGGGAAAAGACGAATTCTTCTCTCGAATTTTTTTATTACTTCCTTCGAGTTTTTTCTGATTACTTCCAACGACAGTTTACTTTCCTATTCCTCGTTCGCCACCCAAACTGGATCGGTTCCCACGCTTGGAGTCTTTTAAAAATTCGTCCCACTTTACGAAAAAAAAAAAACCTTCGGAATTATCGGACTCGCGACGAAATCGTCTGCTCTCCTAATACTTGTTTACTTTTGAAACCGCACTCCGTTTCTTCGAACAAACGAAATCTGTAATCCTATTGGGTTCGGGTATGACGAAAGATTTTTTTTTAGAGGGGAAAAGTTTTTAATGAAGGACGACGAACACCCTCCGAAAATGAAAGTCTTCCAACCATTTTTGACACCTTCTTGGAAACACCTAATATCCTATTCCTCCGTTACATCTCGGAACTCGAAATTTCACGTTTTTATAATCCTTGACGTTGTAATATGTAATATCGAAATTTTCGGAGGAACGCTTGACCTTCCATGACCTTGAATCTATCAAGGTTTTTTGCCATTTCGAAGAAATCTCTCTTCTTCTTTTTTTACAAGTTACGAGCTTTTATTCAACGTTTTTTTTAAATTGAATAAAAGTTTGATAAAAGATTGTAACTTTTTGAAGTGAAATAAAAACTTTTAACCTCAAAAGTTAAATTAAAAGTTACGAGCTTTTATTCAACGTTTTTTTTTAAGCTGAATAAAAGTTTAATAAAAGATTGTAACTTTTTGAAGTTAAATAAAAACTTTTAACCTCAAAAGTTAAATAAAAGCTTGTAAGTTTCAAAGTTAAACAAAAGCTTGTAACTTTCAAAAGGTAGATAAAGGCATACAACTTTTAAAAGCTACATAAAAGAATCAAAACAAAGATTAACCTCAAATTAGGTTGAAGCCATATTAGAGTCGCAAAAATCAGGTTTCGTGTTTTCGTTGAACCCAAACAAACCCAAACAAACCCAAACAACGACCCACACTTCTCCATATGACACATAAACCCAAACGTGGGAATTCAAAAATTTAACATAGGAAATATCGTATCACGAGAAATCAGAAATTAATTATCGAAGCATGCTGATACCAAATATTGACTGCGAGAAGAAATAACGAAAAATAATAAATAATTAATAACGGTTACTTTTGACGAGACATACAAATATCAAAAATATCGAAAATATCAAAAATATCAAAAATATCGAAAATATCAAAAATATAAAAAATATCGAAAATATCAAAAATATCAAAAATATGGAAAATATCAAAAATATGGAAAATATCGAAAATATCAAAAATATCGAAAATATCAAAAATATCGAAAATATCAAAAATATCGAAAATATCAAAAATATCGAAAATATCAAAAATATCGAAAATATCAAAAATATCAAAAATATCAAAAATATCAAAAATATCGAAAATATCGAAAATATCAAAAATATCAAAAATATCAAAAATATCAAAAATATCGAAAATATCGAAAAAATCATAAATATCAAAAACTGGAGGTTTTCGTGCAATCCTAAAAAGATTTTTGAGAGCACAACGCTTTTGGCTCTGATATTTGAATATTTTCGATATTGCAGTTTCCGGTATTCGGTAAACGTGCTCTTTGGCTCCTGGACGGTTCTGAGAACTTGCTACGAGCCTCTGCTCTCCTATTCCACGTTTACTCGGTTCACCGCGGTGTTCCACTCGAAACACGACATTTGCGAATACGAGCATTTTCTTTTTTTTCTTTGAAAGGTGATATAGCCGAAGGCTCGTAAGAACGAAGATAATCCGAGAGATCGAATTCTTAGGATTCAACATGGCCAAACACGAGAATAACCGTTGACCAATTTCTACTCTCCTGACAACTTTACAACGAACGAAAAAATCATTTGGAAAGACTCCCGCTGTGAACCGTGTAACGCGGTCTCGAATCCAAACGTGCATATACGTATATATAGATGTGGCAATTCTTTCGTACACTCGGATTGACGAGACCAGAGTTAACCCTCTTTCTCGAATAGGGCATTTTTCGAGCATCTTGCTCGGGTCTCATGAAGCCCTGATTCGTCTTCACGCTTTGATGACCTCGGTCAATGGAAGACTCCGAGATAAACTCCGGTCTCAATGCCGAAGTACCAATCGGCACACCTAACTCGGATGAGTCATAACCTAACTTTTCAAGACGCGCGGAAGACCACGCGACGCGTGAATCCGAGAGAGATAGTAGTACTAGCGGATTTATTAGTCAACGGTATGTCTATAATTTGTTGAGTCGGAAAATAGAAAAATACAATATATATAAATATAATAATATTCAACGTGAGAAAATAATTTTTAGAGAACGTGTTGGTAATAAACGTTTTCGATGATTATTATGAAAAATGAAGTAGCTAAAATAGCAATCAGCTTGACTCGAGTCGTCTTACCAACCGTCATTTCATAAACGCTGTTCCGGAAAAAAACAATAACGAACTTTGATTGTTAAAAGCGAATTTACGTGGGTCCAGTGGCTTTGTGTCGACCAGCAAAGCCAAAAATTGAGGATATGTCGAAGACGCACCACGTGACACACGAGTGCGAGAGAAATAGTTGAAATTTTTTAATTGCAATTTCTCAAGGACGAAACATTTTTATCATAAAATTCAAGCATCTATTTCTGCCTCTGTGAATTCTACAAAGACTCATGCTAGATTTTTTGCCGTAACCTTAATCAAAGCCGAGAAAACGGATTTTGAAAATTTGTGAGGTTATGTCGATGTTCGTCATGCCTTTAATCGCTTCGATCGATAATATCTGCTTGAAACGTCCGGTAGCCTAGATTTTTTTATGAAACAGATTTCATCGCGACAGTTTTGTCGACCATTTCCGGTTTTTCTGAATTACTACATTGCAGTATACAAAAAAGCCAATTTTTTTCCAGTGAGAAAGTTCATACGCGTATAACCTCAACTTGTAACTTGAAACGTTTGAAAATAGTAAATCAATCGTTCCATCATTTACCAAACATAAAACTTGACCGCGGATCTTCGAATCTCAAAACCCGTACGGATTATATAACGACCGTTGCGTCGACGGCCTTCGGTTCGTTCACTCCCGAGAACTCCCAAACACACTCTCCCGCACCTTCTGAACTCTTATGTACTCCTGCTCAAAATGGTACCATATTTCTCTTCGAGTCTCCAACCCGTTCGCGACTTTTCGCCCCGAGCTAAAGGGCTGGATCCGCGAATAGCGACGAAGAGAAATAGGGAAAGGACGAGAGTTCGGTGTTCCTCGATCGCGGGACGAGGAAACGACATTCATTCGAAGGGGAAACGCAAAGCAAAGAACGGAGAGAATAAGGCGCTCGGTAGAAGCGCTTTTATCCTCTCCATTCCCATGAGACCCTATTTCGGTCTCACAAAAAGTTAACCCTCTCGATACCGAGGAACGAATCGAATTTTAAAACTCCTTGGATGATATTCGAGATTCCCTCGTTCATTCTCTTACAAAGCTCCTCGGTCTCGTTAACCTTCGACTCGAGAACGCGCCAAGGGAGGTTAGGATAGACTTCTCCGATTCTCCTGTACTCCTGATTAAAACTCTTCGATTAATTCGAGTTTACAATGTTCTTCACGCCTCTCAACGTCTACCGGTGGATAATTAACGCTCTTTTCAACTCCCCACGTTTACGTTAGTAGGATTTAGTGCCTTGGTGATTTTCGTTAAAAAAGAAACGAATGTGAGTTATATGTCGAGAGATTCGCATTATGTTTTCGGGATATTATTCTTTGGAGAGAAACACGGTCATGGCAGCTCGAGAGAGAGAGAGAGGAAACCTTCGAGTCTCTCGTGGCTCCCTCCTCGCTCTCGGGCTTCGCAAGGTCTCGACGTTTCCTCCACGAACCGACTGGAAAAAACCTCTCCAGCATCGACATACTCTCCTGCTACATCGGGGATATGAAATTTCTGTTAACATATTTTCGTACGCCCACACCGTGTGAAAACAGAAACAGAAATATTCGTTTTAACGATCTCATCGATCGGCTTGAGAAAGTGAGGTTATGTTACCACCGTTTCAATGAAAACAATATATACGGCAGGTAATTCTTCATTATTTGTTTACACCACTTATTCACTTAATTATTTGAAATTTGTGACGTTGAAGTTTGCATCGTTGAAACGCAACGATCTTTTTTTGTTTCTTTCATATTCGTCTTCCAAAGTTTATTTATTTTTTTCATATTCTGGTCGAAAATATCTAACAAAAAGCATTGTTGCGATTTCGACGAGCAAAATATGCCGAAAACTTGAATGAATTGACAATAATTTTGCTTTGTTGTTTCCCAACCTTGCAAACGTTATTGAAAGTGCTCTTGGTAAGATCCAATGACGATGTCAATCGTGACGAATAATGCAATATGCAACACGATACTGAAAAGCTAAAAAAACACAATTGCAATTTAATTGACGGCAAGTCGTTCTAATTTAATTGACGGCGTGTCAATTAGCGATGTCAATTAGCGTGTCAAATGTAGCGATCAAGTTTGTACAAGCGTCACAAGTAACGAACAATCGTTTTCCACGTTCGCCAGTGAAGAGCGATCCGTTTGAGAAGTACGAAATCCATTGAAGACCCTGGCGGCAAGCTGGTAAGCGCACCTTCAAAATTCGGCACGTTCTCTTCGCTCCTTCTGCTCTCCTTGTACAAAATCTCTTACTAATTTGTATTTGCAATAGTTTTGACGCCTCAAAATGAATTAGGTAAGCTTGAAAATCGAGCACTCCCCATTAAACCTTTAAAGAGACGAGCGTGCAATGTTGTATAACCAAAATAAACAGATAAGATATTTACAAGCAGCTGAATAAGACGAATCTCCTGATCCGTCCATCGCGCCTTTTCGGTTTCCTCCTCGCTCGCATGTTGCCCCGAGACAAACGGTACCGAAAACGTCCGTTAAAAAATCATTCGAACCTCCGGTAGCCTCAAACACGACTTTTTTCGTATTCGAGAGAGTTTGGTGAAAAATGGCGCAGTTTATGAAAGAAAAAGAAAACGACGGGGTATCCTTCCCAGGAATTTGCGACGTCTTCGGTGATCCTGGGATCCTGGCAATCTTGTTTATTCAAATCATTTCGCGATTGAACAGAGATAAAGGGAATCACTAAAAGGACCCTCGAGGGTAATTCTATCACCCTCTTTCCTAGAGTGGAGAAGAGAGAATTAGTTCCATCGAGGGAAGTCCAAGAATTCTTTTCATCTTCGAAGAAACTGTTCCTTCAGGTTTCTGGTGTCCTGGGAGCTCCGTCGTTTCGAGTGGTTTCACCAAAAGCATTGTTCGGTTCTTGAAAAAGAGCCAAGGGATAATTTCTCGACGAGGTCTTTACGACAAAGAGATGGAAGATGGCGTCACGCGTAAGGACTATGGTAGTTCGATGGAGGGTTGAAAAGGGCGTAGAAGCTTGTTTTTGTTCTCCGAAGTGAATTCGGAATCTCATTCCTGAAGAATGGCAACTCGGAGCCGAAGGACTCTCTTAGAACTGGTAAAGAAGGCGACGAAGGACCTTCGAAGGGCCTTCGCCAGGAGACCTGAGTCTTCCGAGAGGAGCCTTTTAGACTCCACTCCTGTTATACTATCCTGGCATACTTGTTTACCAAAGTCATTTCTTCTGAATGAAGAGTGAAATTGGCGTGAAATTATAATAGACACCCGGGCTGATTTTTATCACTCGAGGCGCATTCTCCATACTGGCTCGCGTGTCATCGACATAATCAACCGTAATAACATTTCAGCGACAAACTCAACTGCGTCGAAAGGACCAACCCGATGTCCTTGCATAGCCAACAGCTGCGCTAACAATCAAGCACCGCGGAACAGGTTGCTCCGACTGTATGATCTCCCGATACATGAGACCAGCGACACAGTGAGACTCCCGGTCAACCCTTTCGAGCCAATACTTTCAGCCGGGTATACTCGGTTCACCTGAGATTTGAGAGAGCTCGTAAGACAAAGTCCTCTTCCAAACTTTACCTTCTCCGACAAACTGGAAATCTAGCGCAAAGGTCTAACCCAAAAACCTTCAAATGTTTCGATATAACCCAAACATAACCAAACTCCATTACGAATATATACAATTTAGGGAATATTGTTTATTCAAATCTCATCTCATCAACAAAACTTAGCTCAATTCGCAACACTTTTGGTTTCAGTAAATTCAAAGAAATAAAAATTAATTGATATTTATTATTTATGTTTTTGTTTATAAATGACTCGTTTGCAGATTAAATTTATTATCATTTTAATACACGGATTATTGACTCGAATAATATTATCATCGAGCACGTATTCATTAAATATAATCCAATCAGACAAACCCAAACAAAAACACCTTTATATTATTTAAACAATTAAAACTTTAAAAGATCCTGACGAAACAGAACTTTTTTTCAGTCTAAGAATCACCCAATCAATATTTGATTCGTTGGTTTTCTCAAATCAGAATAATGGAAAATGAATGAATAATGGAAAAACACAAAATATATTAATCGATAAAACATTAGTGCAAAAATTGTTGAAAAATGACGAAAATGCATTTTCGACAATTCAATCGATGTGTCACCATCGTCCCCTCTTCTTTTCGGGGACCCCGATACTCGATGGTATTTCGCAGATGGCTCGGCAACAATCGATTCAATCGCGGCTCTTATGTTCTCTTAATATCCCGATCTATGTTAAATACTTCTTCACCGTGAAATATGGCTTTGAAATATCAGGATACGAATGGAATTTCGTTGTACGCTTTTATCAAGCCGATGTGAAATACTCATTTACGTACACGCGTGAAATACGATTTCATAGACATCCATGAAAATATGATCGATCGCTACGACCATATTTCCATATTTTTCGCTTTTTGAAACTTAAAAATTGTCTATTCGACAATTTTTAAGTTTCGCAATTACCAAATAGGAGAGAGCTATGAAAAATCGCTATTTAGAAAATAAAACCCAAATGTGTGCAATAATTTGCGAATTATTTGACATTTTGGAATCAGAACATTTGAAATTGGACAAATTTAATTTGTAATGAAAAATTTCACGTATTATCATTGTTTCAAGAATGTTCCACCAATGGCGTCTCTATTGGATCGTTTGTTTGGATTTACAGTCGAGCGAGTAGAACTCTCATCGTTTCTTGCTATCCTGATAGATCCTGTTTACAAAAGTCATTTCAATGAAAGAGAACTCAAGCAACCGTAAAATTAAAGGATCATTCGAGAGGTTTCACCATTGTGTCTTCTACAATGGATTCATTGGAATTCGTTGAAGAATTCTTGCTCGTGTTTCTTCGTAGGAAGGGTCTCGAGCCCTTCGCGAAAACCTTCGTCCTTCCCATATTATCCTGATAGATCTGTTTACTGAAGGCGCTCGAAATAATAGAAATTCTAACAACCGTAAAATTGGATCATTGAATACGAAAAGAAACGTGTTTCAGGTAGATCCTTGTGAGAAAGGACCGAAGGGCTTTTTCGAAGGGACTGATGGTTCCTCCTCGCGTATTTTCCTGTTACGAAATAAGAGCAACTTCTCCGAAATTTCGATGATTCCCAATCAGGTGTTTTTCGGGTACAACCTTTTTTTTTTCTATTTTTACTCACTTCCGCCGAGCGCATGATTTCCTGATTCTTTTTGGTGACAATTTATTTGCTGTCCGAAAGTCATTATTTGGTGATTTTCTTTCATTTTTAGGACGAGAAGAATTTAAAAAAAGATCGCTAGAAGATACTTTTAGCTCTGTTATGGTACCCTGACAGACTCGATTTACGAAAATCAACTTTGAGAATGGAAAGCTAGCCGAGCGTCGAATTGGAATCATGGCTTTTAGAGTGAAAGAAAAAAAATTACGAACACACGGAAAATCGTTCTCATCGAAGGGACTAAGAAAATCTTCGAACAGCCATTTCCAACATCAGAGGACGAAACGTCTCGAGGGTTTCTCGACGCCCCAACGTTATGGGATCCTGTTAGAAATTGGGAGCAAAGTCGTCACGCCCCATACGAATACACTTCGAACCTCCAGACATGCTTCGTCGAAACGTCGCTCGTTTTTACCAACCGGGATCATCGGAACTCACTGAAAACTGCCACGAGAGCCTTTTTTGAGGAAAAAGGAACTCTGACCCTAAAAAACTGTTCACAAAAGTCACGACCGAATCAGAGCTAATCCTAACGATCCTAATTGATTTTTCGAATCCTAAATTCTAAAAGTAACATCTTTTCGGATTTTTAGAAATTTCGGAACATTTTTCGAATCCTAAATTCTAAAAGAATTTCGGATTTTCATAAATTTTCGGGAAATAAATTTCAGCTTCGATTTTTCGTAGCCGCGTTTGATGAAACCCAACGCATTTTGATTTTGGATTTGAAAGCGCTATTTACAAAAAAAAAAATCACTTGATTCCCGAATGATGGCCAGATTACTTCAAAAGCCTTTTTAGCTTCAATGGGAAAGATCACCCCTCGTTCACTTGAAAACTTGCTCGATTCTCATACCCTCCTGGGAGTTGTGTTGACAAACGTCACAAACGTCATTGATCCACGAACGAGCCGTGAAACGATCCACCGAAGGTTCCATAAATCAGCGTTTTTCGTTCACGACTCGTCTTAAGGAACTTCCTTGAGGAAAGTTCCTTCTGGAAGACCTCTACGATCATCCTGTTTTCCTGTGACGCGTGTTTACAAAGTTTCACTCTCAATAAGGATTAGGCTAAATTACGGTTTACGGATAATAGGATTTCGTTGAAAAGGAACAAATTAATGTCAAGAACGCTGCCGAGTCTTGAAAACGAGCGGGAAAGAGGATTTGGAGGAACCAAGGGGTTTATGTTGATCCCAGGAAAAAGGACTCTTCTAAATAGAAAAATCGATGATCTAAATACCATAAAGAGGATCGGTAAGTTTCGTAAATCAACCACCATAATTCGGTTCCAAAAACCTGAAAACATTCTTTCCAATTGTGTTGACAAAAATCCCTAACGCCCTTGAACGAAACGATCTATTCACAGACGAATAAATCAAAAACCGGAAATATCTCTTGAAGGAAGAATCCCTTCAAGGGATTTCGAAGCTTCCCGAAAAATCTCTGTATTCTTCCTGTTTTCCTGTGAAGACTGTTTACAAAGTTTGTTTGTTTTTTTTTCAAAGGAAAATTACCGTAAGATCTAAAGTATCAAGTTCCGGTTCGTGACGATGATGAAATGGGAAAACCGTCAAAAGCCATAAATCTTGGAAACTCGCCGCGTCGATTTCAATATTTCATCCGGCCTGTAAAGCTTTACAACCGATTCGATCATCCCCCGAAGCACCCTTCGAGAATCTGGCAGTTCCATGATGCGATAGAACTCCAGAATGGAATCTCTATTCCTCAATCGCCTGTTCTCCTGTTACACAAATGGAGCAACTTCTCCAAACCTTCGACCCTTCGTCCTACGAGGTCGTTCGACAAAAACCCTCTGCTAAGGATCAGTCGCGAACTCACCGCTTCGTTCACCAAAACCTCGATATTCAACAATACAAAAATTCTTTAAAAAATACAATTTTGCTAAAAAAAAAAATAAAGAAAAATCGCACCCCTTTTCGATCATCCCTTGAGCCTGAGTGCACGTAACTTTCTTCGCTTCCGAGTCTCCGAATCGCTGGAGCTTTCTCGTGTCTCTGTGACCCTGCTGGAAATATTCTTCGCGGATGCCCTTTGGAAAATACGTTCTCACGCTGATGGCTCTCTTTCTCTCTCTCTCTCTCTCTTTGCCTCTCTCTTTTGTTATACCCATGTGCAAGACGTTCGTTAAAAAAAGTAATTTCTCAACTACGGCTTGCTATATCTGGAAGGCACTTGACCTTCAAATCGGGGCCTGTAAAAATCATGCAAAATCCAAAGCAGCGTTGAAGCAGACATTAGAGCTATGTTGAAGCCTCGGCTAGTATTAGATTATTCTAATAATCTTATTATTAGATTATTCTAATAATCTTATTAATAGATTTTTCTAATAATCTTATTAATAGATTTTTCTAATAATCTTATTAATAGATTATTCTAATAATCTAATAATATTCTAACAATAATAATGGCAGTAATTATGTACTGCCATTTTTATTGTTATTCTTCTTCTTCTTATTATTATTATTATTATTGTTGTTGTTATTCGTTATTACTATTATTATTTCCTATTTTGGCATTTTTATTATTGTTACTTTCTCCTATTATGTTATTGAATCCTGTACTCATTGTTTAAGCATCGTAATTTTTTGTGTTATACCTCCAGAGTACGAAATAAATCTCTCTCTTTCAAAAATTTCAAAAACTCGAGCTCGTTTGTCACGTTATAATTATGTATGTTTTATATTTTGTAATATAGCTCCATTGTTTACTAGGGCTTAATAAATATCATCATCATCGTCATCACCATCATCTTCATCATCATCATCTTTCTTCTTTCGCTGTTAAAAGCAAAAATATTTCTTCACCATCCCCCATTTCTTCCCACCGTCGCGTCGTCCCTTCGTGATCGTACGATCAAGGACCCTTAGAGAGAGAGAAAATGACTGAAAGAGAAAGAGAGATGTTGCATTTTTTTCTGGCGACCTTTCCTTTCCGATAGAGTACCTAACCTCTCGAAGAGCCAAAGAAAAAGAGAAACGTCGAGAGCTGGACAAAAGATACGAACGTTCTTCAAGGCCCTGACGATAAAGTATGCGCGAGGCGCCAGCAGACCGTGCCAACAGCTGTTAATTCTTCCGCTTGTATATACTTTCGCGAGAGAATAAACGCTCTCGAGTGCACGACTCGGACGTACATATGACCTTGGCGAAACTTATCCACGATGTGGATCGAGAAAGACTGCAAACGATGGAGAGAGAGAGAGAGAGAGGAACAAAAATAAATAAAGAACAGCGTCCACGAACGCATAAAATCAAACGGCGTTGAATCAAGCCGCGGAAAAAAGTTCCTCCACCGGTTAAGCTTGATGGACCTTGAGTCCGGCTGTATACCTCTGCCACAGCTCTGCCGTCGTATAAATCACCAAACACCACATACGTAAATCCTAACCTAAAGACCAATCGATAACCTCCAAAAACTTTGCGTTCTTAGAGGTTATATCAAAAATCTAACCCGATAGGGTTCAATGAACTCCAAATCATACATAGGCTAATCCTCAAGTCAGTCTCTTTTCCACGACTTTATAACAAGTTTAAAGTATGTTGGAGGACCTTTTTTTAAGTCCGAGACACAGTGAAAATACTTTTTTATACGACACGGCTTTATTAAGGCATTTCTAGGTTATTGCTTCATGATTTATTTAAGTTATTAAACGTACATGATTTATTAAGGTTTCCTAGTACGTTTCGATCGATTTTCGCCATTTTAGGGAAAATAGTAATAATACTAGGGCATAGGGAAATAGGGAATATAATTTTGTGGAGAATAATATGAGTGAAATGGAATAGTAATTTTAATGTTGCAATGATTAATTGTAATATTAATTGTGATATTACAATATAAAATTATTGCAATTTGCAATTTGCAATTGTTGCAATTTGCAATTGTTGCAATTTGCAATTGTAATTTGCCATTATTGCAATTTGCAATTGTAATTTGCCATTATTGCAATTTGCAATTGTAATTTGCCATTATTGCAATTTGCAATTGTTGCAATTTGCAATTGTAATTTGCCATTATTGCAATATGCAGTTATTGCAATTACAAATTTGCAATTACTGCTATTACAAATTTGCAATTGTTGCAATTACAAATTTGCAATTATTGCAATTACAAATTTGCAATAATTGCAATTACAAATTTGCAATAATTGCAATTACAAATTTGCAATTATTGCAATATCCAATTATTGCAATTAAAAATTTGCAATTATTGCAATATGCAATTATTGCAATATCTAATTATTGCAATTACAATATTATTATTTAATATTACATTATTTGATTGTAATATTACAATTAACGGTTCAATTGTAATATTAATTAATATTACAATTAAACCGTAATGGGTTTAATTGGGGAGGGGGGTTGAAAAATATTCCTTAAAATGCTACCGAGTCAAGATACAAGTATACGAGGACACGCAAAACTGCATCGGTGTTTGAAGACAAAAACGAGAGGGTGTGGAAGCCTGTACACGTGGACGTAGGTGACGGTGAAGTCGAGAGTCCTCGGTAGAACGAAGAGAAGCCCTAGCGGCCCTTCGGCCTTACGAACGGTCCTTCGAGCGTCCGGACGAGTCCAAGGGTCGTAAAAGCGAATGGAGCTGTACGCGATGGTCCAGCGAGAAAGAAGGGGAGAGGGAGAGAAAGAGAGAGAGTTTCACGGGGGGAGAATGAGAGACACCGCCGGATCAAGCGTTGAAAAATGTTCTCCCCACGCTGGTTGACCAATGGAAACGCGTCATCTCCGGTGTTCGCGCTCGACTCGCGATCAGGATACGCGTTCCTGGACAAAAACGTTTGGTGGACTTTGATCAAACGGGAATCCGTTTTCCATCCTTTTCGCTCGAGCGATCGATCCTCTTAAGAATCCAACATCTCGATTTTCTTCAATTATTACTTTTCTATGAGTATTTGTATTATCATTGCACCAATAATTCGACTAGAATTGGATCCTAACCTACAAAATATTCGCTATATGCCACCTTTTAGGAATGATGAACACGCTGGAAACTTTCAACGCGGCCCCTCGATACGTCGGTAGTGACAGTTGTGCAGGTTTGAGCTGCGAGTCACTACCGACGGATGGCGCCACGCTCGCGATTCGGCCTCGAAGCCTCGACATCATTTTTTTTATGGCTTTAGCACACTGCCACAA
>JAPYZJ010002337.1:0-27634 GCA_030522765.1 Ophioninae sp. B BG-2022a
AAAAGAGGGAAAAGAAAAAAAAAAAAAAAAAAAAAAAAAAAAGGAAGAAGAAAGGAAACGGTTCCGCGTGGCACGGGTCGCCCCTGAGCATACGAGCGTGCGCGGAGAGTTACAATTCACGCAGATGGTTCGCATTGGCGTTCCTCGCACCTGGCGGCAGGTGAGAGCCTTCGGCTGCTGCTCTAGGGGGCCCCCCCTCTTTCCTCGACCATTAAGGGTTTGGTAACACACCCGAGGCTTCCTCGCTGTCGTCATCGACTACCCTGAACCCCCCCCCCCCCCTCCCTCCAAGTCACCCTTCGCTCCTCGTATCCCACCAAAAAGTCCAGCGGTTGTTTTGCCTTCACATGTGGTCCGTTTGACGATCATATGTTCCATGTGACCGTCATTTTTATCTAACCTGCATTTAGAGGTGTTGGGCGATAGAAGAATGAAATCCGGCAGAAAACGCAGAAATTACGTAAGTTTAAAGACTTTTGCTGAAAATCTTAAATGTTTTTAGCATTTTTAAAGTATTTTTGAGATGAGAATGCTATTATTTGGTAAAAATAAAAAAAAACTGTGAAGTTTTTAAAGACGATGCCTGACACATGCACCGAGCGTTATTCCAGTCAATGCCAAGAGATGGCGTTGAATTTAACTCGTACTCTCGTACTCTTATCCAATAGTACTCGTAAGAGTACGCAATTCCAATTTTTTATTGGACGTGCGTTATTTTTGCAGTGGAAAAAGGAAATGGAAGGGAATGAAAAGTACAAGTAAATCGAACCGAGTTCGTAATAAAAAAAAATATATATAAAACAGCATTTATGCAATTCGGAATATTCTCGAGTGGAACAGTGAAAATAAATTAAGATATCAAGTACAAACTCATTAAATACTGCATTCTATCATAAATAAGGTTTCACCCCAAAGCTTCACAACTTAGAGTTGCGAAACGTCGTATTATACAATATATGATAATTAATTATCATATATTTATCATCCTATGAACTTGTGAGGGTGGTGGTCGTCATTTTTTTTCGTCGTCGTCTTCGTGTCGTCGTCAATTCCAATTTCTGATTATTTCTGTTATTTTTAGTGATATTTTTTCATTTTTGTTTTTTTTTTTATGTTACTTTATGATAGATGTTTCAATTGCAAACGTTATTAATGATTATTTGATTTCCTAGACTTCATATTTATTTTTTTTAGAATATTTTGTATTTTAAGTGCGTACTCCTAGACCAGATTACCCTATTTCAATCGGTGAAATTTTACTTTCCTCGAGTTATTATCATAATTACATCTTTTTCGATTGAAAATCCGTTCAATCTCCGGAACTTCAGGTTTTCACAGGTTTAGACGATTTTTTCGATTTTTAGGACGACGATTCCTGATTGATATTTCATCGGGTGATCCGGAAGATTTTTTTGCTGAATTTAGAGGTTATCATAGAAATTAATACAGGCTCCTGTTTTTTTTTATGGTAATTATGGGAATATTATTATTTGAAAACTATCATCGATACGTTCAATATTTATGACTATCTACTGGAAAATTGAGAAATTTGTTTGAGAAGGACTAATTCGAAGGTTAATTTTTCATAAATATTTTCTTAGCTTTACATTCTTAGATTTAATTTCCACCTTAAGAACCCATAGAAGATCCACATAACCTCCCAAATTGTCGAATCCGTTTTTTTTCATAGGCCATAATTTTTGGTAAAAAAAAAAATCATAAACCCCTTTTTTCGGTCACAAACAATCTCGTTCATCTCTCGTACTCACAGGTCACGTGGTACAGCTTCTACTTCGTTTTCAAAAAAAAAAAACGAAGAATTTTGTCAACTAAACTTTCAAAAATTAACAAAAAATACTTTAACAATATAAAACAGTAGAATGATACAATGCAAAAATTTAACGATAGAAAAAAAAATATTGTAAAATAAAGTTTAAATGAAGTTTAAATAAAGTTTAAATAATCGTACGGGCAATACGGGATCCTCGGAGAGGCGTCGATTTAAAGCACGTCCCTTTAAATCTCGCGTGGTTAAGCGCGAGCAAAGAGCGGTGAAACAATCGATACCGATCGATCACCGTTCCATTGCGAGCCACAGATTCGAGTTTACGTTCGCGTCGGTATGTTTACGGTGGTGTCGGTGGTTCCGGAGCCGGGATAGGTGCCGTGGGAGATCTATCTGTTGCTACAGCCCCCCCCCTCCCTCCCTTCATCTCTTCATCAACCCGCGGTTCTCAATACCATTGGCGAACAAGCGGCGATTATATTTACCCGCGTGCCACGACATAATTATAGATATTGATTTCTCCGAGGAGAATAACACATGTCGCGCGCGCGTTGCAATTGAACGTGCCAGGGCGTGAAAGCCCGCGCAAAAGGGCTCGACCGCGCGGACGTTCATTCAGAACGTGGACAGGGTAAAGGCTCGAGTTGCTACGAATTATACGCGTAAGTGTTATCAAAACGTTTCAATGGATTGCCCAAGTGATTTTTTTTTATTGTGATTTTGAATTTCATGGATTTAATTCAAACGAATGTTTTTCGTTTTTTTTTATCGTGACTTTGAATTTCATGGATTTAATTCAAACGAATATTTTTCTTTTTTTTTATCGTGACTTTGAATTTCATGGATTTAATTCAAACGAATGTTTTTCGTTTTTTTTTTTATCATGACTTTGAATTTCATGGATTTAATTCAAACGTATATTTTCGTTTTGTTGCAATTATTTCATTTGACGAATTCAAACGTAGGTACATGCTTCTGGAAATGTTTTATTTCATTATTTTATTTTCTTTATTTTATTTATTTTTATTTATTTTTATTTATTTTCATTTATTTTATTTATTTTATTTATTTGTATTTATTTGTATTTATTTTATTTATTGTATCTATTTTATTCATTCTATTTATTTTTTAGATATTTTGAACAGAAAACAGTAATATATTGAATGTAACTGACATTGTTTTTTTTTCAATATTACTTCGTTTGAAAAGACGCCCGATCGAAATACGAAAAAACCGATTTGCCGTCTCGCAATATTTTACACGCGAGATAAAATACAATTTTATCGTTATATTCTGTCACTGGCTTCACCGCGAGTAACAGTGGCGAATTGCACTGGGTCGGTATGTCGTGACGACTTGTCGCTGAACGCTCGAAAGTCGAGATTCACGCACTCATAGATATCGGATTGCATTTAGTAATCCGATATACGATCCTCGCGTATTTCCAATCGTCGGTACGACCTGGCGCAGACACAGGTTAGCAGTGACCATAATGAATACTCATTTTGTGTCGTTGCGACGACTTCCCAAATTACTGCTAATTACTGCTAAACCCAAACAAATTCGTACAAATTATATCGGAACCATAATTATTGATAAAAAAATTAATAAGAGTCTAAATAACAATAAATGATAAGAATAATAACAATAATGATAATGGTAAATAAATAAACAATATATATACAAAACAAGTATTATAAAACAAAATTATAAAACAAAAACATAAAACTTATATATAAAAAATTATAAAACAAAATTATAAAACAAAATTATAAAAGTAAAATAAAAAAAAATTATAAAACCCAAACAAACAATATACCCGAAATAATATTTATTTCCTATTTTAAAGCTTTGATCGTGTATTTCGAATTAAGGATAGGAGAATCGCAAAGTTATTCACAAAGTCCACAATTCTCCAGTTCTTTCTTGTGCAGTGTAACTCTGTTTCTTACATCAATTTTTTCATTCTCTTTATTGCAAAACATCGCAATTATTTTAACAATCTCCCTTTAAAATTCTTCATTTTATCATTTTTATCATCACCTTTATCGATCTTTATCGATCTTTATTAGTCTTCATTTTATAATTTTTATTATCACCACCACGATTGTTATTATCATTATTACTAACATCTAAAATAATACTGTTGTTATTATTAATATTATCGATATTATTAATTTTATTTAATTATGACAGTCTTATTAGAAAATAAGAGGCTACTGTTACTTTACACGCTGATGAAGGTTGTCCATATGGTGCTGTCCTACATATGTCCCGCAAGAGCCGTTCTTCCTTCCGTTTTACGTTTTCAGCAAAACGTTAACCCCGCACGTTCAATATCTATATAAAAGTGTTCGAAGACAAATTTGAGAATGGTTAAATTACATTTTGGAACTAGCTTTTGCCCCCGACTTCGTACGCGTGGTACTTCGAATCTGTATTTTATTTTTGCAGTGATAGTTGAGAATTAAATACCAATAAAAAAAAACTTGGAACAGCTAGATTAATAGTTAGTATATTTCTATTAAAAAAAAAACATAAAAATTCAGATACATTCTAAAAAATTTCTTTATACTTATACTTCTTCATACTCCTTACCTCCAAAGAGATTAGGAGTGCCATCTATTAAAAAGTAATGTACAACTACGTTGTCATTTTTTTTTTTAGACGTCTAAGTCAACATTAAGTTTTGAGAAATTCCCCATTGTTTCAATAGATGGCGTTGTATTAAATTACAACACGATATTATTTTATGAAAAAATAAAATATTTGAAGAATATCTTTTCCTGTTGTAAACTTATTTTAAGTTAGGCATTTAGAAGTAGAGCAGTGAAAACCTCACTCAAATCCATGCAGTAGTTTTTGCGCGATGCGCGTTCAAACATACAAACAGACAGACAAAAATTCTAAAAACTGTTAATTTGGCTTCTGTTGCTCTAATGAAGACCCCCCAAATAATTTTTTTTTTAAATATCTTCAATTTACAGACATCGGCCTGTTACAATTTTATTATAATTACTAGCTGTTCCCTCCAACGCTTCGCTGTGGTTGCATGGGTGAGAAATGAACAACAAAAGACAGCATACGTTTCATTTAAGTTTAATTTTTCAATACTTGTGGGTGAACAATATTCAATACTTGTGGGTGAACAATATTTTTTGTTTGGATTTGTTTGGGTTTGTTTTGTTGTATGATGACCCAAACAAACCCAAACAAACAAAACAAAAAAAAGTAAAAAAATAAATAATTTAAACAATATTTTTTTATATTATAAAAAACTATAACCTATATTTTATAAGGCATCTAGAAGTAGAGCGGTGAAATTCCCTCAAATCCATGCAGTAGTTTTTGCATGATGCGCGTACAAACATACAGACAGACAGACAGACAGACAAAAATGCTAAAAACTGTTGATTTGGCTTCTCTTGCTCTAATAAAGATCCCCCAAATCATTTTTTTAAAAATATCTTCAATTTACAGACATCGGTCTGTTACAATTTTATTATAATTTATAAATATTATAAGTATAGATATCAATGTTTTTTATGTTTCTGTCTTTCTCTCTTTTCTTGAATCTCACCCCCCCCCCCCCGTCACGGTCTACACAAACCGGTAAAGAAAATCATACACGAACGCGATGCGATGCAAGACTTTCGTATTGGAGAATCATGCACGTACATATCGGTCGCCCTATCGATTATTTTAGCCGCGTGGAACTTTCCCCTATCTGGCTCGGTGTTCTGCGGGGCAGGGGGCGGGGTCTTACAGCCCACCAGTGGCCCACGGTATAGAACGAGATATCGACGTTACATCGTCGAGTTCGAACTATCTCCCCTTCGTGTGCCTCTTCCCCTTCTCCGCCGCTTCCCCTCACGTCGTTATTTTCCCTCCCTTTGGCACGAGCTCCTCACCCCACGTTTCCTCGTAACCCCTCGCGACTCAGAAACAACCCTTCGCGTCATGCGTTTCGACTACTTGCACGCAGACGCCACACTCTCCCAGTGCTGGATAATTCGGGCCTTTTTACGGGACCTCTTACGTTTCCGGTGCGACACACCGAAACGTTTTTTTTTTTTTTTAAGTTTTCGGCCCGCATTCCGAGGATTATTGCGGTGTTGGAAATGTGGACCTTATGGAATTGAAGAAAAAAGGGAGGGTCGCCTATTTTTTATAGTTTTTGTTACCATTTTTTGTTTGTAACTTTTATTTGTGGAATTTTTTAAATGAGAAGTCGAAATACTGATAAATATAAAATGAATAAATAAAAATAATATCCTCGAAGAAGACAACACGAAAAACATAAAATTCCTAATGAAACGGAAATTATTAATAACTAATAAACGAAGAAAATTATCAAAGAGAATTTCTTCTCAAAATAAAATTTCCAAGAAAAATGCAATTTTTGATAAAATAAAATTCCTAATTTTTTAAAATGAAATCCAAAGTCCTGATAAAATGAAATTCCTTATTTTTGTAAGAAAACTTCAACTCCAAGCAAAATAAAACTAGAATTTTGATTAGAATAAACGAAGAAAATTACGAAGGAGAATTTCTTCCAAAAATAAAATTTCCAAGAAAAATACAATTCTTCATCAAATAAAACTCCTATTTTTGAAAATTAAATCCCAAGTCCTGATAAAATGAAATTCCTTATTTTTACAAGAAAACTTCAACTCCAAGGAAAATAAAACTAGAATTTTTATTAAGATTTCGAATTTATCAAGTATTTTATATTTATTAGTAATTTTTGTGTGATTAAGAATTTTATACTTTTTACTGTGTTTTTTTTATTGGGAATATAATTTTTGTTTCGTAATTTGATATTTATCAGTAATTCTTCGGTTAGGATAGCCAAAAGTCTGGTATTTCGAAGTTGCGCTCGGCTTCTCTCTGATGTGACATATGGCGTCGAGAAAGGTACGCTCGTCACACTCTCCACTCCAGTATGTGCCCTCTTAAACCTGTTAATTGATAGGTGCCCGCGCGACGGACAGGGAATTTTTAATGGTTCCTACGAATTTTACCATGCCTTTTGAAAGCGGCATCCTATCTTGGTTTCGCCGATCGATTCGCAGGTTAACCACCAATACTCGGTCCAACGTAGGCGGAACGATCGTAGGCCAATTTTCAACCGAGTACAGATTGGCAAATCATTGGTTTGCCGATAGACGACTAAGTATAGTCTCACCGATTATTGACCAATGTTTACATCGATTAGGGATTAGTAGCATTTCATTAACTTTCTCCTAACCCGTGTAGGTTTCAACAAATCAACGGTAATGTTGGCGGTATGATCATAGATTACTCAATTAGAGGTCAATGCTCGGCTGAGTATCGACTGGCTCATAATTGGTTCTTCGGTACAAAGCCAGCGTTTCGCGAAGTATAGACTCACCAATCATTTAAGCCAATCTTTCAAACTTGATTTTAATCACCAATCATTTAAGCCAATCTTTCAAACTTGATTTGAATCACCAATCGTTTAAGCCAATCTTTCAAGCTTGATTTTAATCACCAATCATTTAAGCCAATCTTTCAAACTTGGATTGAATCACCAATCATTTAAGCCAATCTTTCAAACAATCTTCAAAACTTTCAGGTGTAATCGATTGTTTAAATTTTTATATTCTACTTGTACTGGAAATACTAATATTTTCAATTTCGACTCAATATTCGTTATTGACATGAAAGTAATGAACGAAAAATCAAAATCGAGTTTTTTGAGGCTCGATCGATCATCGGGCTAAGTTTGAGTGCCAATCGTGGTAAGATCAACGGCGAGCTTTTGCCAATACTTCACTGCTTCCGATAAACCTACATGTGACAGCCAAGTAAAAACTCAAAAACTTCACTTCGGGAACCTCCATCGTATTTTCCCTAACCCTATCTGTAGCGTCTTTACATCGGCGATGTTTTGGGTTGGACAAACAAAATTAAACAAGTATCCCAACTTCGTAAGAAAAGGCTTACGAATTTTGCATCCGCTAACGTTATATTTGAATTCATTTTGCGACTGAATCTAAGTCAATCGGTTGTCGCAAAACTTTTTAGAATTTCGAATTTATTTGGGTTTTTATTTTTCACTTTTTCAATCCGGTTACATCGAATTTTATAAATCCCCTTGAACGTTCGAGTTCCAACTTTGATGGACTTCCATTTTTTTAATTTTGAAATTTTCGAAATTTTGAATTTATTCTTTTTTTTTTCATTTTTCACTTTTCAAATGAAGTTGCATCGATTTTCATAAATCCCCTTTAACGTTCGAATTTCGATTTTAATGGATTTGTATTTTTTGATTTTCGAAAGCCAAAGATAAAATCGAAACCAACCCCAAATTGGATTGCCGTTTTCCGACCACGAGTTCGTTAAGACACGCCGCTTTGAAGAATTTCTTACGAACTCGGGGCTCGAAATTTTCGTTTGACGGGACTGTGTGCTAGCAGCGCCTTCGGCCTCGGTAGGGTTTTTCAGAGCGTCCCTTGATCTCCCACCATCGACCGTCCTTACAAACCCCCTTGCGTATCGAGTTCGTTACAGATCCCCGTAGCGCGAGATCGCGCGCGTGCCCCACTCTCGCCCTTAGACAACTCCCTCGATCCCCTTTTCGACGTCGTTTCCTGTACATCGTTTCAACCTCTCTCTCTCTCTCTCATTCTTAAGCCGCGCCAGAAGCCGCACACAGCCGAGCGCACCCTGGATAACGTCACACATTTTGCGCAACTTGTCGTGGCGAAACGCTACGCTAAAGAGAAAAAGTGAGAACAGTATTGTAAGAAAAAAGAGAAAGAGATAATTTTTCTTCATATTTTTATGCTGAAATAGAGCAAAAATGCTGGGACGCTCCGTTTGTACCATAAAAATTTCTCACCGTATGAAACAATATCACGAGAATACATAGATATTTATTAATATACTTAATTAATTTAATTGTAGATATTGTAACGAAAATAATATTTAAATATATTTTATTCAATATTTAATACAGGTTTTTGATAGGAATTAATATAGCTATTTAATAGGAATAGGAATATTGATTAAAATGTACATTCATTTTGCAATTGTTTTTACAATAAAAAATTGTATATTTGCGTGTGGGTACGTTTGTGCATTGAATGTTCAGAAGGTTTCGAAATTAAAATTAATTTGAGCAATTTACAAGGAAATAATCCTTAATTGACAATGATAAATTGGACTTAAACAATTGAATTTATTTATTTCTAGAATATTTGAAAAATGATGTAATATTCAAACCTTATTACGTCGGCGTGAGAAACCAAATTGATTAAAGCCATTAAACGAATTAAGAAGAATATATACACTCACAGTCATTAATATAATTATTTTATTATATTTAATAAAATAAATATAGGTATAATTATTTTATTATATTTAATACTTTACAGTCAATATATTTAAAAAAATGTTATACTCAATATATTTTGATCATCTGCATACATCAACGTTGTCAAATGTACATTGATTAACATTGAAACCGGTCGATATCACGTTTCAATAAATTCTTCCATAATAAAAAAAAATCGAAGCCCTGTAAATAAGTATACGAATCCCGTTTCCATATTAAAAAAAATTCAGTTTTTTGGAAATACTATTTCCAAAATCATTCGAAAATGAATTAATTGATAAATATCAATATTCTACAGTATGACGAATCATGTTCGTGAATACAACCTAGAATTCATTATGGTAAAGAATTGAAGGACTCCAATGAAAATATCCATCAATGGATCGATTCCGATTAGTCGACGACGAGACGTCGATTGTGACTCAATTCAATCGGATTTTTCATGTTTTTTTTTAAATAAAAAAAAACGACGTGTATCAGCAAAAAAACAATTGAATGGCGTTGTAGTTTTTTCTGCGACCGATATCGATCTCTAACCAAAATAAAAAACAAGGGTATCGATATTTGATCGAAGAATCTGCGAGCATCATTAGTCCAGCGTTTCCCAGTTAAAAACCGTTAATCTCCTAGTGGTGAGCTCAAAGTTTTTCGTCATTGATTTCGGTATTGACCGTATGGGAGGTTGGCTCTCGGTGGCGTCGGGATGTCGCTTCTGCGACGACGCTCACCCCCAAAACTACCCCCTTTTTCAGCCAGCCACCCCCTCGTATACGTAGCTTCACGTCCACGCGTGTGCACCATCCGAGATTGGTATTCGTACGTGTGCGTGTGTACGTTTCGCATTGGGGCAGAGAATCGTGTGCGCGAATGTCGCGCGCCCGCGTAGTAACGTCATCGAAGCAATGGCGGCGTCTCGACGTCCCTTTCTCTTCGCAGTTCTTCATTGATTCGACGATTGACGTTCGATTTAAGTCCTTCGGAGGCGTTTACTGATAGATAGTGGATTTGTGCATTTGCGTCGAATTTCCGAGAGCTGCGCATCTCTCTTTTCATCCCCCTTCCGTCGCCACCGCTCCCCCTCTGTACGCATATATATACGTACATAACGATATTTCTCTCGAAAGAGAGAATCGATGGGAGAGCGGAACTCTCGACGATTCGTCATCGGATTTTCGATCCCTCGCTGCATCGGCCAGTGCGCTCCAGTGGTGGTGTTCTCCGACGTTGAAGACCTCGTGAAATCCGTGAAACGGTGATCCGCGTTAACCGGTCATATTCGGGAGAAAAGAATCCGTGCGAGCCATTTTTCCGAATTCCGTAAAAAAACGTATCGCCTAAACCGTGAAATTTTTGACTGTTCGTGGGAGCAACAATCGATGGATCGTTCGAAGAAGTGGCGATGAAAAATCGATCCTGAAGAGATACGAGGGGTTGAGACTTTTTCGCGAGATCAAATTGGAAAATCGATTTTCGTTCGAAGCTTTCCGATCTATCGGATTGTCTGATCGTTTGTCATAATTGTTTTTCCATATTCTCTCCGTCGATCAAGTTGGACAAGTGTGACGAAGTTTGAAAAAAAGAGAGAGAGAGGGCTGGAATTTCGTGTCGGGCCGCTCAGGTGTCGTCGAGAAGGTGGCTAGAAACTGCATTTGTGTTTATATTCCCCTTTCTCGTTTATCGCACGTAACTCCGCTAATGCACACATACACGACGAGGCATCGAGCGAGCACGGTCACGAGGTATCGGAAAATCGATAGAAACCTGACTGACGCCAGAGCCAGAGAAGACTGTATGACTGTATAGTGCGCGAGTGTCGTTGGTGGTGGTGGTGGATTAGTTCCGAGGAGAGCAAACCTCGGAAGGGGCGTCCTTCCCTGGCGCACTCTTTGTACTCTCAACCACCCCCCACCCTCCTCAACGGTTGTACCGTTCGCGCGCGTGTTTCAGGCTGGTGGGGATGATGCGAGAAACAAATCGACCCTCGTTCGTCGGATCCTCGTGCGCGATGTTCACGCGCAGTTCTCGATAAACACCGCGAATCGTCTAAGCAATCGAGTAACATTACCGAACGGAACAAAAAACTGGAAAAAAAGACCAACCAAAAACAGTGAATGATTTTCAAGCGTAGGGTAGAAGGAAAAAGCTTGATAAGAGTGCGTGTCCAAAGACGATCTGTGACTCGTCAATATCAAGCGTAAAAAATCCAACTTCCGTTTACTGTTTGGGTTTGTTTGGGTCAGACATTCGGAGTGACGAAGTTGGAGACTCAGTGGTCCAGGGTGGTGTTTTTCACACACGTGACGAACCTCGCGAATCGTCCGAGTGTGCGCTGGTACGAGGATTCTCGTAGCCGGTTAGTGTGTGTCTGTAGACCGGGACGTGCATATTTGCGGAACAGTCGGGTGGGATAGTCGGCACCGAAGGGGATGTTCTTGGTTCCCGAGGGGCGAAGAGGGCGTCACGAAGGGGTCTTCTCCGTCTCGTTCCCTCGCAGACGTCGCGGTCGTTCCGCAGCTTCGTTCGTAGTCTCGGTTTGAGCCAAGAGAGCAGCTACCTCACGAGACAAAAGTCCTCGCAGCCCTTGTCATCTCCCAACAAGCATTCTCCAGCGTTCTTTATTTCGGTGACGAATCTTCCCGTTGTGATTCGCGACTGATAAGCTTGTGGTAATATTTTACCGTGTGCGTCGAAACGCGGTGTGTATACGTGTCTGTGTGTATGTGTGGACTGGTAGCCGAGGAACGCGTCGCGCCACCAGCAGCGGTCTTTTTCGCTCCCCCCTCGCTTGCCCGGCTGTACACAATCCAGGGGCAGCAGTGTGCTCACTCGCTTCGCGTATGTCACGGGCGAACGGTGCTGGTCGACGGGCACACGCACCAAACTGAAAATCGAAAACATCCAAAGGATCGCGCACGTTTCGGGGTTCGTCCAGGTCGGAGAGGTGACGCGCGAGTCACTCGTTCGACCATTATGCGGTAGTTCGCGTTACCCGAAATCTCGAACGGTCGGAACATGGAAGTGTGCACGCACAGCGATTTTGACTAGTGATTGTTAGTCGGCGATCCTGTAGTGTTTGGATGAGGAAAGTTGGATGGGGGCAATCCGTTGAGAGATTCGTTTAGGCGTTCGTTCGGTCAGCCGCGGTTTTCTCGCGGGACGTAGTGAGCAACCGGCTAAATTGGCGGTGACCTTCGGTGGCGCGTTCGGTCCAAGTGGGGACACAAGCGAGAAAGACTCGAGAATGGTTGGGAGAAACAAAGCGAACAGCTGGCAGGCTTTCCCTTGGTAGTTTGTTAGCTGCCACTTGTTTGTGGCAAGTTTCGTGGATATTGTTACTACAATTGTTTGTTTTGGTGCGTGTTCGCGAGTGAGAGATGAGAAAGAGTGGAGGGTAGTGAGAGGGTAGAATGTTCGAAGAAAGGGATAGACGAGGACAGATGTGCCGGAGATTATCGAGAACCGAAGAGTGATCCGTGGATTCGTCGAGGGGTAACTCGCGAGTGTTGTAACTTTTGTACTCGTTCGCGGACGAGACACGAGACAGCTGTCACTTTGGGTCTAGCGAGTCGTCAGTTCGGGACGACAGTGACCTACCTATCCGCGCGGAGGAAGTTCTCTGATCGATCGAGAAGAGTGCGGGAGAACGATCAAGCCGCTGCCGTAAGCACCAAATTGCACACGGCAGAGTCGACGGAAAACTGAACTAGATGTACGTAAATGGAAGGTATAGGGGACATAACCGATCATCGGTCGCATAGCGAGCAATTGTTGGACTCGGTCGATTCCCCGGCTGCGTTGAGTACGCATGGCCGGGGCGGAAGTGGGGGTGGCTCGAATGGGAACTGTCGCGTCATCGGGGGTGGCGGTAGCAGCAACAGCAGCAGCAGCAGCACCACCGGTAGCGCGAGCAGTTTGTGCAACATCGACGACAGTAGTCCAGGCAGTATCGGTGGCTGCGGCGGCAGCGGTGGCGTTGCTGCTAGAAGCGGCAACGGCTGCGTCAGTAGGGGTAGTAGGATCAGTAGTTCCGTTACCGATAACTCCGTCGGTGGGAGCGTTGGGAGCA
Source organism: Ophioninae sp. B BG-2022a (assembly GCA_030522765.1). Lineage (NCBI taxonomy): Eukaryota > Metazoa > Arthropoda > Insecta > Hymenoptera > Ichneumonidae > Ophioninae sp. B BG-2022a. The sequence continues at coordinate 13,216 of JAPYZJ010002337.1, forward strand.
CCGGTGTTTGTGTCAGCGGTAGTTTACGTACGAGCGGAGGAGGACGCGGTAGTGGTGCTGGCGGCGGTGGTGGTGGTGGTGGTGGTGGTAGTGGTGGTGGTGGTGGTGGCGGTGGCGGTAGTAGGGTGCATCGTCATCGCCACGAGGTGCGCGGTACCCCAGGTGGGGGTAGGTTCGAGGAGCTCGACGAGGCTGAAGCCGAAGCGAGCGAAGGAGGAGGTGAGGGCGAAGAAGGAGGAGGAAGCGGAGGAAGCCGGTGCGCCGGCGGTCGTGGCGGCAGAGGAGGAGGAGGAGGAGGAGGAGGAGGAAGAGGAGAAGTTGAGGGTGCTTGCAGCGTCGTCGAGGGTATGTCATCGTCGGCATCGCAGAGTCCCGACATCGCGTGCGCGAGCCTCCCGCTGGAACTACTCGGGGCTGGCGCGCTCGGCGTCAAGCAGGAGGTGGAACAACACCATCACCAGCATCAGCAGCAGCAGCAGCAGCAACACCAGCAGCAGCAACGAGGCGGAGGCGGTGGAGGTGAACATCACCAGCATCACCATCACCACCACCACCACCACCATCACCATCAACAGCAGCAACAGCACCTCGTCGCTGCCGAGGATCTCTCCTCATCGCAGGAAGCATCAACCGCCGTCTCGTGTAGGCCCAGCGGCAGCAATCCCCGCGAAACTCTCTCAGTTATCGTGCCACCACAGGACGTCGACGTTGATTCCCGCGACGACGCTGATTCCGAGCTTCTGAGTCCTGGAAAGCTATCACCGACCTCCGGAATAAGTGTATCGGTGGCCAGTATGATCGACGCGACCGACTTCAGGGCGATGCAGCCCGAGCCTACTTATCAAACGCTAACCTCGGTCGCCGAGAGAATGTCACCGCCTGGGTTTAGTCCTGGCTCGTCCTACGCCACGCTGACGCCACTCCAACCTTTGCCACCGATATCAACGATGAGCGACAAATTTGCCTACAATCACGGCGGTAGCGGCGTATCCGGTAGTTTCGCGGTAATGCAAAACAACGGTCTTGCCAATATCGGCCTCGGTATGGGTAACTCGCCTTACGCTTATGACAAATTGCCGTCAATGGGAATGTCACCACCGCACAATTACCCGTCGCCCGGGGCCGGATTGCAGCCCAGTCCCCTGTCACCGCAGAGCGCGTACAGTCAGAGCGGCCTCAATTCACCTCACAAATCAGCGAGTCCCCATTACGAACCAGCTTTTTTGCCGAGATTACAGCAAAGCCCGGCGGCTCTGAGCCCACCGTCGCCACCGGTCTCGGCGGCGACGAGTTTCGCGCCTTCGCACCACTCGCCACCGACCCTCTCGGTACCCGCGTCCTCGCCACCGCCGTTACAGACCCAGCTTCAGCAACAGCAGCAGCAACAACAACAGCAGCAACAACAGCAGCAACAGCAGCAGCAGCAACAGCCCCAACAGTCGCAGATACAACAGACGATATCGCACACGCAACAGCACGTTCAGCATACGTCGGTCGTCATGAAGACTGTGTCGTCGGCGGGTAACGGTGCCGGTGAGGTCGAGGAGATCAACACCAAGGAACTGGCACAGAGGATTAGCGCCGAGCTCAAGAGATACAGTATACCGCAGGCTATATTCGCCCAGAGAGTTTTGTGCCGGAGTCAGGGTACTCTCAGCGATTTACTGCGTAATCCTAAGCCATGGTCAAAGCTCAAGAGCGGACGCGAAACGTTTCGTAGAATGTGGAAGTGGCTGCAGGAGCCCGAGTTTCAGAGAATGTCAGCGTTGCGAATAGCAGGTTAGTTGCTTACTGGAGGTTTAGCCCGGTTTTTCTTTCACCGTTTACTTTTTTCTTCTTCTACTTCTTCTTCATCTTCCGCTTCTCGTTGTTCGCGAGGAGCGCGCAGATCGCATCCGCGGGGATCGCTCGGGTTCAACACCAATTTTACAAATACATATGTACCGAGTACGCTTTCCACCGAATATAAGAACAAATCGTAGCTCTCTGTGACATTGCCAACTATCCGATCGAAACCAGAGTCACACCGTGTTTTTCAATTGTCTATAATCGTCATCCACATTCTCTATATCCGTGCGCAAAACGTATCGGTAACCTGGTTCACGCGATCACATACCCCAACTGCATCACACGATCCCACTGACTCGCCACAAATCTCCAACTAGCAACGACCGTTCCTCGGACCGAGTCTGCGTAATTCGTTTCCGCACTGATGATACGTCGCACCCGCTATCTTGGCACTTACCACGCATCGCGAGAATCGCTTTGCACCAACGAACAAGTGGCTTGGGGACCGCGATAGTTCGTCGAGACGCTTGGTCAAACTTCCTGCGATGTTTGTCAGGTTCGAACAATCAGTTATCTATCGTTGACAAGTGTTTCGATCGATTTTGTTCGATTCTCCAGAAGTGTCGGATCAGTGATAGCCATGGATTTTCCTCCCTGACAATTATCACGACAAATGTAAATAACGAGCAGCTGGTCCCTCGTGATAACGAGCAAATTGCAACGCATGCCACATTTCCCGCTCCCTCAGTTCTCCGCAGTGAGTTTGTGGGTGGATGATCGTTCGGTGAATCGTGTGCGGGTGTCATTGTGCGTAACGCGCGTGTCGCTCGCTTTTGAAAAGCGTGGACCACCGCGTGAGAACTAGCGCCACCAAAACCCTCCCCCATCGTCGATCCTCCGAAGAGAGAAAGTGAGAGGGGAAGAGAAAATGGTGATGAGGAGGGGGGAGGGGGTTGAAGAGATAGAAAGAGGGAGAGAGTGAGGTTAACTGGAGAAGATTCCAGCGGAACGCGAGATGAGGAGATCGCGGATATACATTGGTGACGACGAGAGAGAGGAGTGAGAGAGAGCTGGTAGGAGGCCGGAGTGCGCGGAGGATGGATGATGAGAGGGAGGAGGCAGAGAAAACGCGATCCGCAGTGGTGGCGCGGAGGCTTGCTGTGGCGCACACGTGGTATCCACGTGGAGAGGCGTTCCTGTTTCATATCATTCAGAGATAGACCGCGGGGGAAAATAACACTTTTCGAATTCAACATCCTTCGCGCTGGATTTGCGGGTAGCCGAGAGGAGAAGTGATGTGACGAGCGGAGAATCGAGGGGAGACATCGCGCAGCCTGTATATACGAATATATCCACAGGTTTACTTGGGAGTTGATGCCGTTGGCGGACTAGAATAGGGAGAGGGATTGGATGGGCAGCTGTACGGTAGTGAGAGGTAGCGGGAACTCACAGCCAAACGTAGTATTGATCGAAATGGTGGTCACGCGGTGTAGCTCCATTGGCGCATGCGCGACCTCGACGGACGCCATCGTCATGCTGCCTAACCTACCACCACCAACGATATTCATCATCTCTCTCTCTCTTTCTCTCTCTCTACGCAGCTCTTTCTCACTCCTTTACCTCTCTCGTTCCCCGCTCTTTTACGAAGTTTTATATACATATATATATATATGTATATATACGTATATATAAGAATAACGTCGGGCCTTACACACGCTACCCTTATCTACTTGCCGCCAACCGCGAACCAACGCGAGAGTAGCCACGTTTCGACGACCGACTATGAGCAGTTCTTTTTTTTTTTTTTTTCGTTTTCTACCCGCTTTTTACTTTTGACGTTACATCGCGGACAAGTGAGCTAGAAACGTAACCGTACGGGAGCATCCAATTTCTGTATTCCACCAGCGATTCCGCGGTATGGCTTCTCCAACGGACGTTTCACAACTACACTCCGGATGGTCCCATCAGGCCTGCATCTACCTTCTTCACTCATTCTCTTTTCCTTTCTCGTTGTCCCTCTATCCTCGTCCATGTCTGGCACGTGACGGGAGACTCGCCGGGGCTTTCCGGACGGCCAGAGAAATAATAAAGAACGATTGTAGGGTGTAAGGTGACCGATGAAAAGCTTCGGAACAAGAATAGGTTTGATGAACTATGGACGCGTGTTTTTTTCTCTGCGATATCAGTCGTGGACGTATTTACTTTTCATTTGTATTCGTTGGTGCAGGTTCATCTTTTTTTGTTTCACTGGCGTCTTTATTACCAATGGATTATCAGCTGAGCTTCGTCTGATGACTCGCGAAATATCCGTCATTAGACTTGAAAAGTTGATTTTCCATCGGGTGTTTGAAGGTTTTTTTTTTTATTTCTTCCACTCGCGTACCTTTGGAATTTTTGAGTTTTCGTTGATTTTTTTTTTCTTTCGTTCGCCTATTGTTATCTACTGTTCGAGGAGACTACGAGCGGCGAGATAGATAAACTCGAGGAGTTGCGGGAGTGAGGAGGAAAAGGGCTTAGGTCTCTTGTACTTGGATCTCGTGGCACGAAACGCTCACCGGTGTATGTACCGCGCTAGAGTGTGTACATTGTGGGGAGAGGTGGTCGAGGAAGAACGCGCGGGGGGGGGGGGGGGGATAGAAAGAGGGACAATGTTCACCGACAGAAGGGTTCGATCCAGTGCCCTTCAGATTGGAGATTTTGCTAAAGCAAGGGGTCTCTATTGTTTTACTCATTCTCTCTATCTCTCTTCCATTATCGTACACTCTTCAAGAGTCAACCTTTTCGAAAGTATATCTCACGGTGGAGAATTTTCCAAAGTTTCTCACGATATATCGTTTCTAGGCTTGATTTTGGTGAAAAGAAAAAAAAGAGAAGAAGATATTTAAAAAGAAGTCAAAATAATTGAAAAGAAGTTCATTGTCAGGGGGAAATTTCGTAAAGTAACATCGATAAGTGAATCGACCGAGATTTTTGAATATTCGTAGTTTATTAAGAAGATTTAAATTATCATTGCAATATTTCTACATCTTTATTGCATTAATTATTATCATTCATTTTAACGTTTTTTATCCTACGCGATATCACTCAATGTACTTTTCGCAAATAAATTTTAATCCGCTTCGGTTATCACGACTCACTGGAGACCCGAGCCATTTTTCTTTTGTCCCATTTCTCGAAATCTACGCAGGTGTCATCATGAAAAATACAGTATTTTTGAAAATATTTTTGCAATCTTAATGGTGACCCCTCAAAGTAGAAATGTTCAAGAGTCTTGAGGAATTTTATCAAATTTTCTTATCGCGAATTATGCATTTTCATCTGCCTCGGGCCTTCAGCAACTCACGATAACCTGACAAGCTGCCAAAAAAAGCGATAATGTGATAGGGTTAATGACGAATTTTATTCTGGACTAGTAATGTTTTTTTAATTACAGTGCTGGAAGAATTCATTGAGGTTTCAAATCGTTTTCAATACTTTTACGTTCCTTTCATTTTTAAATTTCATTCAATTAATTATTGAATTACCGAGCATCGATTTTTTCACATATAATTTTATATATTTTCGTTAAGAAATTCAGCATTGGTGCATTAGTATGGTCTTAAATAACATTCATAAGCGAATTTATCGAGATTTTGGATCTTAATTCACGGCCTTGATCGCCATTTTATTGATAACCTATCTCCTTTAATCTTTGAATTCTAAAATTTCGTAATATTAATTATTCCAATTACTTTTTCCATCGGCGATTGTCCACGATGCAAATAACCATTTTATCATAATCAATTTTACGGATTATGATAAAATTAATTATTTAATTAGGTGTTAAATTCCCATACATCAACGATGTCAAAAAATCACTCTTCAAGTTAGATACACGTGAAACAAAAATCGTTTTCCCCAAGCACCTAAAATTATAAATACCAATAGATATGATATTCTGTTTGGAAAGCAAACTTGTTACGTCCACCGCTGGTAGAATTGATAAATAAAAAAAAGAATTTCAACCGAAGTCCGGTACAAACGTGCCATCACAGACAAAAGTGTTGAAGGATTTGGAATGATGGAAGTACGAGAGGGAAAAAAATGAGAACCACGAGGCCGGGACGGTTTCACGTTTTGTACGCGAGAAAAGTTCATTTGCAGACAATTGCGTCGAGTGTCGTCGCAGTGTGGCGTAAGAGTGTTGGTCTCGGCAGTTCTCTATTTCTCTCTTTATCTCTTCTTTCTCTCTATGTCTCTCCTCGTCTTCCTCTTCATTTCTCTTCTTTTTTCCTTGTTCTTCCTCTCTCTATTTCTCTCTCCCTCCATTTCTCGTTTTCTCTCCCCCCCCTTTCTCTCTGTCCCTTTCTCTCTTCTCTCTTTCTCTCTCTCGTGTTAGTACAGCTCGGATATCGTTTTGCGACGATCGCGTGCACGGTTTTCTCTACTCTACGACGAAGGCAGCGTCGCTTCTCCTATTGATCGGCACAATGCCGGGTTGGATGCACCAGTTAGTAAAGTCAGGGGCTAGATAAACTTTTACTTTTCCGAGTGGCAAAGGCAGGGAGGGTCGCGAGCGGCGTACAAAAGAGGAGAAGTATAGGCTATTCTTTTTTTTTTTTTTCATTACGCGCGGTACTAAACGGCCACGCGCTCCCGGATACTAGTAAGGGGGTAAAACGAATCAGAAAAAAAAAAATAACGTACCGTCACTTCTTTTTTTACGTCCAAGGCTGTTTTAATTCGTGCATGACTAAAGATTTTCGTTGCAAGTTGTTGTAACGAAGTTGTTAAGTTGGAGGTTGAAAAAAACGTCAAACCAAGGAACCCAAACAAACGACGTTATCAAACTTCGTAATTAACGAAAGACAAATGGAATAACGTTCACATTGTTTTTTTTATTGTGTGTTGATACTCGTTATGTATACAAAGAATGTCGCAGTCATTCAGATGGAACGAAAGGATGTAACTTTGAAGGGCCTGCCAGAAAATGAGTTAGAATTTGAGTTAGAAAATTAATTATGTTAGAAAAAAAATCGAAGGGATGGAATCTTGAGGGTTTTAGCGATGATCCGAAAATCAGGGTATTCGAAAAAAAGTATTAGGAAGGAAGAAGAAAAAAATTAACAAATTTGTTTTGATTGATTGTCTGCTGCAAGCTTTAACAATGTTTTGTACCAAATTTGAAAAACTATATGAATTATCGAAAGTCTTAAAAACAATGTGGTGAACAACACTTGAACATAAGATGCTCAGCGGTGTTCTTTATTTGGTTGATGTGAAACGAAAAACGTTCTTCTCAAAAAAATCTGAATTCAATTATTATTGTTAATAATTAATCTGTCGTCTTCAATTAGTTGATTTAACGCTCACCAGAATCATTTCTTCGCTAATCAAAAATCGTTTATCATCAAATACCACTGAATATCTTATAAATTAATAAATACAATGTAATTCTTGTTGCGTCGAAGAAACGTTTAGCCTTAACATGTTTCGAGTTCTTATCACAAATCTTCGAGACTTTCGATTTTTATTCTGGAGAGCGAATCCGAAGTTACCAATTCTTTAAAAATCGAGAGCGTAAACCGGTTCTCGTGAACACAAGATTCTTTTTTGTTTCGTCAAAGTCGTTGATAGTCGTTTCAGAGTCCCCATTATCAATCGGGGATTTTATGGGAAGAGAAAAGTTTCGCATTGATTAATTTATGTGACCTTAAAGGGCACGAGCAATTTACTGTCAATCAATAATCGTGATCCGTCTCGGAAGCGAGCGATGAGAGGGGTTTCCATGCCTGTCTTTATATACAGTTGATTTTTGTACTACATCGAAGACATTAGGGTCGTTAAGTGAGACGTGTGTTTGACGTACATGCACGGCGTTCGAATCGATGAAGTTACGATATCCTCTCGTTCTTCGCGTAGTATTCGAGGCTCGAGTCATTTGCTTCGCGCCGCTTCATTTATATACCTACCTACAAAGTCGCGTTGATCGAAAGACATTTTTCTAGGGTTCAATCAACTTCGAATTCTTTCGCCTGGCAAATTTGTCTTGTTACAACTTAAGAGGGATGAGGAGGGGGAAGCGCCATATTTCGTGGCAATTAGGAAAATAAAAATGGGAATATTAATATCGACAAAATCCTAATGAATGAGCCCTATAACGGATAATTACTATAGAAAACGAATATGAATAATGCCAATGAATACGTTGAGAATGTAGTACTTTTTCTTAATAGATATGGGTCGAAATTGATGACAAGTGTTAATTACGCACGCGAACAATTAATAAATTCATCGCGAACGTAATTGAGATTATTTTCTATCGCCTCATAATTTATTATCATTCTATTGTTACCTATTATTATTATTATTACTATAATAATAATAATAATAATAATAATAATAATAATAATTATTATTATTATTATTATTTATCGCCTTCATCATTACTCACATCAAACTTGTCATCATCATACTCGTTTTTCTTATTCTAATGATCAAGATCGTAATTATTATTAGTACTATAGTTGTAACTCATAATAACTGTATAATTGTTATACATTATTAATTTTATTTCCGTTATAATGATTACGGTAATAGTGATAATAGCAGTAGTGGTAGTAGTAAACATAATGATATTAATAGTAATTCACTACCGTTTCGTTCTGCACAGTAATCACAGACGCTTAAGGGGTGAAGTCCCAAAAATCAGGTTGATTCAAAAAATGAGTTTTGTAGGAAGCAGGATGATTGCAAAATCGTTTGGACATTCATTTGTTACATTGATAAAGTTCTGTACCAAATTTCATTGAAATACACGATTAATTAAAGCGGTTATAGAAAATCTCGTAAAAGTCCTTTGATTGCGAGGGCTCAAAAAAATACTTTTTTTTTGTTATTTAAAAAAAAACAAACGTCGTTATTATTAATCTGTAACGAAGAAAAATATTTAAAAAAAGACGTCGGTCTAGACAATCCTGAATAAATGTACCAAATTTGAGATCAGTTCGTTCATTGGATTTCAAGGAATTAGCTGTTTTGATAAACATATAGTTTCGAGAAAAATGAGTTTAAAGTGTGAATATCAGTCATACTATAAAAAATCACACTTTGACATTAAATCTGCGATTTAAGCACTGACGTTCGATCTTGTACTCAAATTTGAGTTGCTATGAGCGATAACGTTTTCTTTTGACATTCTCGTAGTATTCTGACCCCTTCATATCTACGTGTTACATTAAGGGAGCAGGAAAATTTCGAGTAATACCAACCGTGTAAATGTTCGACACTATTCGAGAAGGCTGAACGACGAGCACATCGTACTAACGCTGTAACATCGTATTATGTGTATCTTGATATGGGTTCGTATCGACACGAATGTGCGCGTGAATGTACGTACATGAGTACTTAGGTATATACATACACCTGCTGCAAGAGGGTTGTTACACAAACGCCATGACTAGACCGTGCTACCCTGTGTCAGCGGTGGACGTTACGTGCAGAGGACGCTTGGGGATGAGACGACGAAGTGAGAGAGGGAAAAAGAAAGAGAGAGAGAGAGAGAAAAATATACATAGAGAGAATTCGCGTAAAAATCAATACAATACTGGTGTTCTATGTTATTTTGTGTCCCTTACTTTCCTACTGATATTGCCCCGAAAAGTTCCTTCAAGTCACTGCGAAAGCCCTTCAAGATTTAACTAGCCATATACGTGATGACATAGCAGAAGGGCGTATGTTTCTAAAAAGACGCGTGCAATTGCTGGACTCAATGCTTAGTGGCGATTAAATAATTATAATCGCAAAAATTTGTTGAAAAATCATCTTTGACAATTTGACTTGTCTTTATAAATTTTATATTAAATTGGTATCATCTGGTTCCGTTAATTCGCATCGACACTTTTCGCCGGCCCATTTGAAATTGCCGGCTTGAGATTTCATTTCGATGTTATACGTTATTCGACTTTCACTATTTAAAAAATGTTATTGTCGGTTTTTCAAAGGCGTCAGTTTTTTTTAATGGAATGACATATTTTCAAAATTCAATTCAACGATGTTGCATGGTATTATTTTCAAATGATATTAATTTTTTTTTAAATATGATTGCCATGGGCTATCATATTTATTATTTTATATTATTTAATTTAATATTATATTAAATATTGTTTAAATTCCGACATATACATACTTCATAATTTTTTAATTCAACAGTCATTTACAGTCGTCTTGTGTTTCGTGGATCTCCCTATATATATATAAATACGTGTATGACTATCTTTATCGATGCCTCATCAATGAGAAGTCAAGTTTCACCTTCTGCTAAATTTCGAAATCGTACTCCGCCATGTATATCTGGATAGATTTTTTTCCCACGTGTTGAAGTCCTATTTGGACGCGTCGAATCCCTAGAAATATACATTGTCGTATCCCTGACGTCCCTGACAGTAACCCATTAATGTTCAGTATATGCAAAGCAAATTTACACGTACGTTTGTGAACCTTGATGTACACATGTGTGTCAACTGAAGTGTCAGTGAGTACATCCTTCATCGATTAGGCGCGTATATCGCTATCACGTATGTACCTACCGTTGGGTAGGTACACAGATATTTGGGTAATTAAAAAAATTGACTATCCTGTTTTTCGAATTAACCACTTAATATTAATGTTTAGATAACTCTCATCGTGCTTTGTTTATATGTCCCATGCTATCAACGTAGAGAAAACATTGATGGCTGTTTTTGAATTTTATAATTTTCCGGCGGATAAAACGAAGCTCGATATACTTTGTAGAGAAGTAAATCCACAATGAAAAATACTTATTAATATATTTTTTTATTAATTCGCTCTTTCAAAAATTATTCGTTTCAAAAATTTGAAGTTTGTTCACTTTTTTGGAAAAACTATCAGACTTATCACAAATTGTTATATAATTTTTCTTGTAGATCTTTTTATATTCTATAAAATATAGAACTATCATTTTTTTTGTATGGATACTCGGTTAATGAAATGGTAACTCTTTTTAGTCGTATTTCTTCGGTATTTTTATTAATGTTTTTTTAAATATTTAACGTCAAAATAGCACGTCTGGAGTGAAACAAAATTTCGTCTGACCTGAAAAAAAATTAAAAGTAATGTGAATATTACAAATCTAGAACCCAAATTATTTTGAAAATTCAAATAATTTTTGTTCTCTATTTGCCTCTGAAGTACGAAGTTCGGGAAATTAATATCAGTACAAAAAAAATACGAAAAATCAATCCGTGATCGAAAAAGGTTTCTATCCAATTATAAATCCTCCACGTACTCTGCCAAAAATGTAAAATGTTCATGCAAACAGAAAAAAAAAACAACTTGAATCGAACCGGCGAAGAAGAAGTTGTAATCGTTGGAAAAGTTGACTCGAGTTTGTTTGGATTTGTTTGAGGATTTTGGTGATCGTTTCGCAACCGAACTTAGTACAAATACGTTGGTTTTTACAAAAGAGATTTCGAAGACTTTCAATGTTTTCGTATTCAGCAATATGCTGGCCGTTAAAGGGGTAGTCCTCATAGTCCAATGTCTCCTCGATTTTGCCTTTACACATATAGGGCAACCTGGTATAGGAGTACGCACTTAAGATTCAAAATATTCTAAAAAAATAAATATGAAGTCTAGGAAATCAAATAAACATTAATTACGTTTGCAATTTAAACATCTTTCATAAAGTAACATAAAAAAAAAACAAAATAAAAAAATATCACTAAAAATAACAAAAATAATCAGAAATTGGAATTGCGTACTCTTACAAGTACTATTGGATAAGAGTACTCTTGATGCGTACTCTTATCGGATGCGTACTCCTAGACCAGGTTACCCTACACGTTGTCAAGTATTGTCGCGTACACCGCACTCCCAGAAGGCTCGGTGGGATTTCAGTATCCTGGGCGAACACACGCGTGTACAGGATTATGCGGTGATGCGATGGCTCAGTGTGGTTTTCAAGCCGTTGTCACAGCACGCGCCATCGAAACACGACACCGTGGTATCTACTGTACATCCTCCGCACTCTCGAAGTGAGGCCGTACGCGAAGTTCTCAGTTCGTCGTTCTGCGCCATAGTGTTGAGCGTGTCTACACGAACATTTTCGTATGTGCGCGATACAACATTCATGAATGTGCATAACACGGCGAGGGTGACTCGACAGGAATAGGCCCTGATTTCCGGGTGTACGATGGTACGCCCGTGGCGACGTTATAAACGATGCATTGAGAGTGCCCAAACAAAAGGCACGTTACGTAACAGTCGCGAGATTTTTTTTCGCCGAGTTATTTCCACTTGCCCTGTGCCCTCCTGCAGAATATTTCTCGTACAATTAAAAATACTCAATTTTTTCCGTGATTCCTTACGACTCACGGAACATACGGGATCAATACAAAAAGTCGTTCAGTCAAACTAGCAGGACAGAGAATTATTTTACCCTTCACAACTGATCTCCTCTTTGTAATGGGTTCGTTCTGGAGAATTATAATCGTGTATGTTTTCTTACTTTTCTGCTGAGTGCTTATATCCGCCGTGCAAATGATAAAATCATTATATCGACATTATGGACAAAAGATACTTGCTCGAAAATTCTTGAAATGTATTTTTTAATCCCTCCAAAATAATAAGAGTCTCAGAGTCTAACAAATTATAGTCAATTAAAATATTATTTAAAGATTTCTTGGCTTCCAACGATTCAAACTTTAGACCTATCCACAGTGATGCGAAGCGATAGCTATGGAATACAGTTGAAGGGAATGCAAAGTGATATTTGCAAAATGCAATTTTACAAACGTGTTCGAATTGTTATTGGGACCTCGACTACTATCAGCGATTATAGGGGGAAAAGACGTTGCAAAATTTTTTTAAACGTTAATTTTCGGTATTGCATCATGTATAACTTATATGCATACATACATACATCCAATGAATATACATATATATATATATATAAATATATATATTTATTTAAATCAAAATAATATATAAATGATACATAGCGTTATACGTACTTGATACGTGGTGATTGTTCTTGTACTTCGTTGTATATATTTCTCTCGGCAAACTTCGATGATCCCCTGTACGAAGCGAGGAGAGAAAGCCTGGGTATCAATATACACCTCACTTCCACGGGATATCCTGTCGCCCCATGAGATTCACCCGAACTTGCCCCGTGTATAGAGAGCCTATATCTATTTCCTTCTCGTGCCGTATTACGCTCACACACACATACACACACACTCATGGGCAAGCCATTCAATAACACTTCCGCGTCACCTCGGCCGAGCGATCGCACCGAATAAAAAGTGTCGCTGCTCGCAAGAATTTATTTAATATCGAGAAAATTTATGAGACAATAACGATGTAATTGCAACGATCAGCGGACACACGTTGGGTGCATAATATGAAGAGCTAGAAACTGTTAGTACGCCTATTCATTTATTGATTGACACTTTTAGATATGAAATATGTGACGAATGTAGTTTTTAACAAAGTTGCATTTAGAGCAGATTTATCGAGTGAGAAAAAAATACATTTGGGAATAAAGAAAAACGTAAGAATTTGGATAAAATCCAAAATACAGGATTGAGTTGGTTGGTTTATTTATCGATATCAGTGAAGTAAAGTCAATTTATTAATTATAACGTAACGATGTTTTTCACGATTACGTTTATTATTTTTTACGTTTCAAAAAACGAAGGATAATCATGTCTATTAAAAACAAAAATTTAACAATGTATAATGAAGATAAAATGAGAATATAATAAAATATAACGACGTTTGAAATATAACAAAATCATAACAATGCAGAAATAAAACGGTATCATATTTTGCTATAAATTTGTTAGGTTAAAAACTATTATGATTTTGTTAAGAATCATAACAAAATATAATAAAAGAGGATAAAAATTGTAACGAAGTAGAAATAAAAATTAACAGGCCCAGAAATAAACGGAAGTCGAACGATGCTACGAAAATAAGCACAGTTTTGCAATCGTCACACCTGATATATATTTATGTGACTACCAAAAGAAATTCGGAATTTAATCGTTTGCAAAGACAGTTGACAGTTCTTATTTCTTTGCTATAGTAATATAATCTTTCGAGGCAATAAATTAAAGAATCAAAGAGATGCACGTTTTATTGGAATATTTCCAATTGAAACGAAACGAATGAATGAATTTTTTCATTCGTTGGGGGTCGTCTCAGATTCGGCAGGATGGATCTTATAAATGAAATATGAAACGCGTTTGCTTCTGTGCAGCTTGTGTACGTGATAACTCGCGATAAAGAAATTGTAGCGTCGATACTGGTCCGTTCACATTTCTTGTCATATGGCATCCTAGAATATACAGGCTGTCCCAATTAAGAATGTCATCCTTGAAATGGGAGGTTGAGGGTGAAATTCTGAGGCGATTGATATAAGCATGTACGGTTCTCGGATTAACCCCTGAATTGTTATTAATGTTGAAAGGCAGCCAATCAGGCGCGCTCCTTCAGCGGGCTGAGCCTCGAAATAATTTTTATATTAAGACGTTTAGTGTCATATCGCAGGTCCATGTCGATGTATTTTTATACCTTGAAGACAAACCCACCATTTAATTCGTCTTGAACTCTCCATTTCTAGGGA
>JAPYZJ010002338.1:0-21192 GCA_030522765.1 Ophioninae sp. B BG-2022a
TCGACCGAGTCGCTGGCGACCAAGTTGCCGTCGACCGAGTCGCTGGCGACCAAGTTGCCGTCGACCGAGTCGCTGGCGACCAAGTTGCCGTCGACCGAGACGGTTGTGGCGATTATTTTTCGGCATGGTCTCGGGAACCAAAGTATCTAAACACGAATATGAACTCACGAGAATGACTGTTGTCGCCAACCGTGTCGCCGGCGACCAAGCCGTCAATGCGTAACAGGTCTAAAGGTAATTAATAGCTAATTGATGAACGAGGAAGTGATTACTCGAACGAGTATTGCACCTCGTGCTGTCCCAGCCAGCTACTATGATCACTTCCTCGTCCATCGTTCTTCTTTATATATAAATTTGCAGTAGAACCTTTTTTCATTTTTCAACATCGACTTTCATCGTTTTTCGTTTTTTCTTTCTTTTTTTTTTTCATCATGAAACGGGAAAACCCTGGCGCTTGTAAATCGTGTTTCAAATTAAACCGCAAGCTAATCTTGCCTCGTTTTTTTTTTTCGTGTGGGAGGATCGTGTGGGAAGGGCTTACAAAAAAATAAATCGTTAAAAATGGAGAGTGATAAGTGTTTTTTTTTTTTTTTTTGGTTTTCAAAGACAATATTGGGAGAGTCCCGGTTGCTCGTGTCCTTTGAACAAACATTGGCCCAATTTATCCACCGCGGTACACGACTGCTGTTTACCAGTTGCGAGACGTTTTTTTTTTTTTTCGTTTTCGAGGAGTCATTATTAGAAATAAAGAATTTTGATTGGAATTGTGAAAACGTCGTCGGGAGTCGTGCACTCGGTGAATAGCCGAGAGCCAAGGTAAGTTGGGAATCCCTTGGAGCCCTTTTCTCAGCGGGCCATTGCGCTCGGTGACCAAAAAGTATTTCCCTGTTAATCGACGCTCGGGGTTTGTTAATCGAAAGAGCGGAATGGAGGGAATTACACGGGAAAGGGTCCCTCGATTTTTGTTTTGTTGCTTTTCTGTTATCTCTGTTTTTTTTTCTTTGTAAACAATTTGTGTATCGACGTGTCTCCAATTATCAAAAATACGATAAATAATGTTACGCAATATACATGCATTTTTCTCCCTTTATTTCCGGTAGCAACGATTAGAACGTAGAAAAAAGTTCGTTTTTTTTTTAATGCGACGAGTGAGCGCAATGCGGGCAATTCGAATAAAGAAAAAAAAAAGAGGACAAGAACAGAAGAATACTGAAGACTCGATACCGAGCAATGTGTTGAGGCATATATAGTGAAAGATTAATATTTCTTTTTTTTTTGTTTTTTTTTTAAACATTGAACAAAGATCGCAATATGCCCAATGAATATACACACACGATCACGCGCATCTAATCAACGAAGAACGTACATACGCGGGCGCACGAACCCACGTGCACCCTCGTACTTACGTATGCATACATATGGAACATCAATTATCAAAGATCGTAATATTTGAGTTAGCAAAACGTTAGGTTGTGGCGTAGGAAACAATCTACCAGACAGATAAATATATATATATATATATAGATAATTAAAGATGATTATTGTTCATTAAGTTACGAAAGAAAGGCAAAATTGTAACACGTGAGGGTTACAATTTTTGTGGCGAAAAAATATACTATGTAGGCTTCACCATATCAGCGTGCAAATGTGTAAAATATATAATGTTTGGGTTCGAAAAGTCAGAAAGAGAAAATTCTTTAAGGACACCCGTATGTGTGTGTTTTTCTTTTCAATTTTTTTTTTTTTTTAAAGAACCCGCTCTTTTGGATATTCATGTCCGTTTGAAGGCTATCAGTCTCTTCGTGGGAACTCGAAATAACGGTATGTATAAATATTCTAAATTTGGAGATATATGTATATGTGTACATTAAACATCACGTGACAAAACAATGAGCTTCTTTTGCCTGGTGTTTTTCTTTTTGCTCTTGGTTTAAGAAAGATTCAAGATTTTTTCTCGAATTTTATCACTCGTCGTTTTTCAGAATAGAATTTTGGAAAGCGTCAAAGATTTTGCGGATTTTCTTTGGTTCTTGCTTTGGACGAAGAGTGAGATTTGACGATTGGAAAGTTAGTTAAGGAATAGCAAGGATATTCGAACGATTATCTCAATTGGATGACTTTACAAATAATTGAATTGTCGAATATAAATGTTATTTAAAATGAATGTGTTTAGTATAAATTTGACGAAAAAAACCTACACGTAGAAACTTTTGTCAAAAAACGTGTAATTTCTGATTTTATTAACAATTGATTAAGTTTCATACGACATAATTATTATGAAAAATTAGCCTCACCGATAGTCAAAAAACAGAAAAAGTGTTTATTCAATCTTGCTGAGAATTTTCCGAATCTGAATTAGAAATTTTGCGTAATCCAAAAAGGTTGGAATTGTGAAGAAAACAATTTTTAAAAACCATGAACGATCTCTGATAAGTATAAGAATTTCGCAAAACTTCGTTCCTGAAAAACGGGTGGAGAAAAAAGTTAACAAAAAATCGAAAAGTCTTATTTCAAAATTTTAAATAAGCTAAACAAAGGAAATGATCAGGAAAATACAGATTCTCAGGTCGAAAGCTCGTCGAGTAGGCACGGAGATCGTACATATATAAATATATGCGAAATGATGAAAATTTCTTGCAATTGCGTAAGGAACGCTACGAACACACGGTCTGGTCATGCAAGTGTAATGGCCCGGGGAGAAGGGGGCTGTGTGCTTGGGTGATTTAGTGTGCGAATTTTCTCATAAATCTTAAAGCCCACGAAAAGCTCCGTGTTTATGAAAATCGCGTTTTCGATTTGATTATTCGTACGAACAAATAAATGAAAAAAAAAAAAAAATAAATAAACATGTCGTCGCAACACTGAACGATGCAAGAAATTTGACAATGAAAATTGGATTTCAAAATTTAAGATTAAAAAAGCAGCGTGACCGGGATTTTTCCTTTTTTTTTCTCGTCTAATGCTGACCGGAAGTTTGGAAAAAATTTCATGACTTTTTTCGTACTGATCACCCAAGCTTTCGATTATCGTCAAGCGCTAACTACCGCCGATCGGTTTGTGTGCCTGATTTTGACTGAACACACACATTCACTCACTACTGGTGTACTATTTTGTAGCTATATATAATACACGTATTGGCGTTGAATTAAAAAAAGACCTCGCCGAATTTCCGAATTTAAAGCCATTTTTAGATGCTATTTGCGCAAATAATAATTACTGAACGAATTCATGAAAAAAATCAACTGAAAACATTACCTTTTTAAAATCACGATTTTGTCATTTATATTTAGGAATCATACCGTTTTATTGATAACTGCGATTTTTGAAAAATCAGAATGATCACATATTAATAGTAACTTTTATAAACGCCATTTAGAAAAATGAAAAACGTTCATATAGTAATGGTGACTTTTGAAAAATGTATGTATCAAAGATATTATAAAAAGTATAAAATTATCAACTTGAAAAGTGTGTAAAGGATGGAAGATACTTGCGCTTTTGAAATTTTTTGAAAAAGTAATAAATACTTGTTTAAATTTCTTTTTTTTATTGGTTTGAAAAATAAAAATTTAAACTCATGATTGGGACAAAAGCTGGTTTCGACTGTGAGTAATTTTTTTTCTTTGAAAGTACATGTAAAATAAATTTGTGAACACGAATTAAAAAAATACGTCATAAAAATTTCATCGAGTAATTGAAAGACGAAAAGTTCCGAAGCAACTATGTAAAAATGGCTGAAAAACGAGGAACGTTTTCGTGATCGTTTAATTTCCAACGCCACTGTGCACACAGGTTGTCCCATTCAAATTGCATACCCCAATTGAATCGCGAGAACGCAGTCGGATCGAAAAACGTTTCCCATGAATAATTCACGTATATTTATTTTTTAAATAACTAAAAGCTATATCGTTCCATTGCCGAAAATAAATATTGATATCGCAATCGATCTTTCCCTCCCAGATGTTTTACGATCCGCCCTTATTCCCGCGATTGATTTCCGGTCGAAAAAACAAAATGGGACATCCTCCGGATATAGCTGCGAAAGAGAGGATGTATAATTGGGATTTTGACGGGGATAAAAAAAGACTAAGGTGGTTCCACGCAACAAACCAAAAGACAGCGGAGCGTTAGCGGGATTTTTTCAAAGTAAATTTGTAAAAGCTTTCAAAATCAATATATATTCTACTGCAAATAAGTTCAACACTATATATCGTTCTTTTTTTTTGTTTTTTCTTTTCAATATTAATTTCAACTGCAATCTCCGCAACCATAACAAGACAGCCACGTGCGAACGAAAATCTTTAATTTTACATCTTGGGTCTTTTTCCATTTCGGTGTCTTGCAGAGAGCTTTCTTTTTTTACAAAAATATTGCAAAAACGAATGTCAAACGAAAAAAAAAATGGCGAATAAAAAAAACGGAGTATTCCGTCGGAATTAGCGATAATCACGAGGGAAACGTGTCCGAAAAAACTCGAAGTTATGCGTCCAAGCTTTTTACTACGATAAGCGAACGTGAGCGTGGCGAGAAAAAAAAATAGAGTCGACGATCGACTGCCGAAAGTTTTACGGTCGCGGA
This sequence comes from Ophioninae sp. B BG-2022a, assembly GCA_030522765.1. NCBI lineage: Eukaryota > Metazoa > Arthropoda > Insecta > Hymenoptera > Ichneumonidae > Ophioninae sp. B BG-2022a. The sequence goes on from JAPYZJ010002338.1 coordinate 4,579, forward strand.
GAATTTTCGTATAGTTGCGAGGGGACTTGAAAAAAGCGTTTTTTAAAAAAATCATTTTTACGAAAGTACAAAAATTCGTGGAAAAAATGACGATAACGTTACGACATTGGCTAATAATAATAGTAATAATAATAATAAGAATAATAATGGTAACAATATTAACAATAATATTCGTAATAACGATAATAGACCAGACACCAGATAAGGCAGATAAGGCAGTGGTTATTCGTTGTATAGTTGCGGTGAGCAGTTGTGAGGGAGATACCCCCAAAAGCTACGTGGTAGCCAAGAATTAACGAGGGCCAGGATAACACTTGAATAGCTCTTATTTCATTCCCAACGTTCCACCCTCAACCTCCTTCCTTCCATTAATTACTAAATTTAATTAATTTCGAACAATCGCTAAGCGCGAAATCTTCAACGAATTTAACGTTAATTTCACGAATATTAATCGATTATTTGGAGCTTTCAAGTAACTCGCGTGCCCGGTTAATTCTCGAAGGTTAGCAGCATTGTATTTTTCGAGCCTGCGTTACAGATCCAAAATTTTGGTTCACCAAAAACGAAAAGAAAAAAGAATACAATTTTACGAAAATAAATTAAATAAACAATCGGAAAAAATTCGAACGAACTTTTGGTAATTTTTTGATAAATATTCATTAAAAAAAAGTTTATAATATACGAAAAGTTTTTGTTATAAAAAATATTATATTTTTAAAGTTGATTTTTGGACTCGTAAGGCAAACTCGAGACTGGGTAAAAAACTGGTTACAATAATGAGTCTACCTGTCCGCAGCTGTCTGTGTAGACGACACAGTGAGCGTTTGGGGGGACCACTTGGGCCCCGACAGTGGCTAAGGCTGCTAAGGCGATCCACATGCAGCAAACGAGGCAGTATTCGTACGATTTTTTTTTGTCGGATTTATCATTATTTTTGTTGTTGTTGGTTTTTTTTAAATCATCCGAATGGCGAATTCAGTACAGGTCGCACCGAATGGGAGGAGGCACGTTGAGTGTCCCCTCGGAGCACCCAGGTACATGTCCGAAACAATTCGAAACGTGGCAGCGGTTGCAGTAGGCGTGTATATGTATACGTGTGTATTTTTGTGTGTATACGTGTGTTCGTGTTCCGTCGATTGTCGTCGAAGCATTTTCATCGTAAATTTAACACGACGCAATTATAACAAATGTTGTTCGATTGGCAATTAAAAAAAAAAAAAAAAAAAAAGAACGAAAGGAAAACGATAAATATCGAAAAAATATAAGTAATGTAAAATAATTCAATTAAGGAAATAAATGTTATACAAAATAATATTATTAATAAATGAAAATAATTGGAAATTATATTGAAAAAGCATGAAAATTGGGAACAAATTTTTCCAATAAATTCATATATTTGAAAATCATATAAAAATGAATTATCGAGGAATTGAAAATAATTAAAAATAAGATAAGTAGGAATGATTTTTTTTTTCAATTTGATCGTGATTAGAATTTGAATTTCGATAATATTTGTATTTTTTTTGTTGAGTTTACGACATTACGATAATGCGGACGCAGTGCATACGTACCAAGCCAGTGTTTGATTAACAGTTAAATTGTTTTTTTTTTTATTGTGTGTCGTGTACGTGTTGATCGTAATATAAAAGTGTGAATACGTAGGACAACACATGGGGCCATAAAATTGCCGTTTGCGTATAGATATATAGGCCAATTTCAATGTGTTAAAATAATGGACAAAAAAAAACAATCTCAATATAGCCAGCAATAATGTATGCGATTGTACGACAAAAAATATGTACGTGTGTGTGTGTGTTTTTTTTTTTCGTGGTCGTATAATGAATTTTTGTCGGCAAATGGAGAATCCACACGTGTTCACAGCCGGCAACGATGCATCAATTTGTCGGTGTACGTAAATCATAATCGTTATATATATCATTATTTATTTTTTAAGAAATTTGTTGTTTTTTTTTTGGAGACGCAGATCACGTTAGTAGAGCAAACCAGCGTTTGCGTCATCGTGAGAGATGACAGGCCCAACACCATAATTCGTTCGATCGAAAAATTAGAGCAGCAGATTTTTCGAAATTCAATTTTTTTCAATTTTTTTTTTTTTGAAACATTTATATCCGTCAATATTTTTCAGTTGGTGGATAAAATCGAAATTCGCAATTGCGAGGTATATTACGCGATCGTAGCGAAACATTTTTTTTCGTTTTACGTTTCGCGAACGCCGCATTGTTATTAAAAAAAAATATAGATTTTTCGATTATATAAATTTTCGAAGGTAGATTTTTTTTAAATTCACGTTTATAATTTCGGTTCGGTGGGACGAGGAAGGACCATGGGAGTGGGGTAGTAAGCATTGGCGGTGGTACGATTCGTTTTGAAAGTCGTGCGGCGAGTCCAGGCGAGGGCAAGCATGAAACAGAAAGTTCGAAGAGAAATACATGAACGAACATGAGTCACATGCAATCTTCAAAAAAATAAATAAATAAAAAAATAACAAAAAGAAATACACATAACCTTATTAAAAACAAAAAAAAAGACATTCAAAAATAAAATTACGTGATTAGAGTTCCGTCGATGCTGCGACGATCGGCTAGAAAATCAATCGTAAAAAAAAAAACAAAAAAAAAACAAGAAACAAGAAGAATTCAATGCTGTTGCGATGAGACAGATCAGGCGGCGAGAGAAAGATAATCCATTATGCAAACATTTACGGGGGAGCTGTTTCGATGCATCGTTATTGCGTGTACTTTTATAAATAAATATGAACATTTCGAACAATTTTTTTTTTTCGTGTATACAAATGTATCGGATCGATCGTGGCGGTCGATAAATCGATGGCGAAAAACTCTCGTACCGGAAGCACAACACAATTTTCCATTCTCTTATTCGTAAAAAAAAAAAACAACAACAAAAAATACGAGAAAAATCGAAGCCGAGCGAGAAAAAAAAACGAAGTATAGAGACAAGGCACTAGAAAAAAAGGAACGTAAATTAGATCGGTACTTAAAGTCAGGATCCAAAAAATAAAAAAAAATTCGGCATAGCACACCAAACGTCAGTCCCGCTTTTATTTTTTTTTTCCCCCGGGGCTTGCTTGCTCTTCATGCGTCAAAGCGTCAAAAATCTTACCGACGTTTCGAATGATTGCAGCCACGAGTATGACAGCAAACATACATTAAAAAAAAAAAACTCCTTTACGCAAAAAATTGTTAAATCTGCAAAAAAGGAAAAAAGAAAGAAATATCGAACGAAAGCTTAATCACAGAAAATTTGTCACGTTTGATCCTCGCTCACTTGGATATATAGAAAGAGTAGCACATGGCGATCTACGCTATAGATTTTCCGTAGAATCGCGCTCCGCTTGTCCAACATCACAGCCATAGTCCGGTGTACCCTTTAAAAGCCTGGATGCGGCAAAGCTGCAACAACTTACTTGCTAATATGCGAGAGCGATAAGACAGCGACGAAAAAAGTGCACGTCTCTCAAGGTTTTTCTCTTTTCTCGTGTACCTCGCACGAAACATTCACGATATCGAACGGTATGGTTTTTTTTTCTTTTTTTTTTTTTTTCGTTTTTTAACTTTTCTTCCCCTTTATTGTTATTATTATAATTTTTTAAATCTCTCATCGCAATTACGCTATACGTACTTTGGGTGGAATTTTTGCGGTGCATTTCTTTCGTATGCGGGTGTATGAACACGCTCGTCGTAGCGAAGACTACTGATCTTGGAAACTTTTCAGCTCGAACGAAAAAAAACCCATAGAGAGCGAATAACAAATGCTAATTTTATGTCTATATATACATATATATATATATATATACACACAACTCTATACGTATACCCATATATTAATATGCAAATATATGGTGTGCGTATTAATATATCAATTATTAATATTATGTATATTGTATATGTAAAAATTAAATAAATATCTTATAATTCTACACACGTGTATATATATTAATATATTTATACGAAAATATATAGTATATTCAGAAGTTATGATATTTAAATAAACGTATATGTATATGTATATATTTATTTATATATATATATATATATTTAGGTAGATATAAATCTGTACGCCTCGACGGTGTGTTAAAGCGTTTTATTTCACTATTTCTCAATTCTTTTCGTGCATACTCTTAACACGTGTTTCGTACTTTCGTAATGAATTTGAAATTCTCAGCAGCGAAAATAAATTCACGTCGGCGTATTTATCGTGCATATGATAATTTAATATTCTTCTACCAGCAAGGTAATTGTGTGTCCGTGTGTGAGCGTGTGCGAGTCGGAAATGCTGCTAAAGCTATTCGAGGAGTAGGAAAAGTGGTTGAGGTTTTTTTTTAAATGACGTTTCTTTTTTTAATTTAATTGAATTTTTGTGTGGGATATTGTTTTTTTTTTATCGCTTCGAAAAACGAAATTTCGGGATGTTTATTATCGTCGTTATTATATTATACAAAAACTCTTTCTTTTTTTTTTTAACTTTTTTTTTCGTTTCGTCGATTGAATATATATGCGTTTGGGTTCGTTTGGGTTTATTATTCGTGTGAATCACAATTGGATCTCAGAATCTTTGTCAACTAAAGTGCTGGAAGCGTTACGCGTTCACAGGCCCAAACGTTATACGGGTGACAATAAATAGAGCTCGATGAACAAACAAAGAGGCAATTACAAGAAGTAAGTAGAGAGTGCAGGAAAAGTGCTGGTAAAAGTGTCTCGCGATTTTATTTTCTTGCTGGTATTTCGAAGCTATATTCGTTATAGCCGCTCTCTTGGATTCTTTTCATTCGAGTACGTATAAGGCTACACGAACTACTCGATTTTATTATTTCTACACTTTTATTTATATTTTTTTTCCGGGTTCGAATATCGGCCCTTTTTATTCGAACCTTCTTTCACACAACGATTCTTCGAGACGTAACTACTTTTGATGGGTTCAAAAAAAAAAAAACATCGAAAATGATGCTTTTTCGTGATTTTGAATTTTCAACGATTCGTCGGCGAGAAAAAAAATTATCGGTAGAGGGGAAAAGGGATTTCGAGACGTTCGTCGCCTCGCTCGACGTGAAAGTGATCGGGAATCCAATCGAAGAGGGCCCGGGGGGTAGCGTGACAGAATTGCTCGTTGGATGGCAAGGGATCATCGGAGAGTGATAAACAACGCGCTGCAAGCACCAATTCGTAGTATCTCGTAGGATTATATTGATATTTGGGAAGCAGGAAGCAGTGAACATATATATATATATATATATATATATTTATTTATTCATAAATATTTATAAATATCTATAAATATATATCATATTTTTTAATATATAAAATACATACATATATATATTTTTTTCTTTTCAATACAATATATATATATGTATAATTATTACAGAGAATGATAGCCGAGGATAAGGATCGGGCTAGGTAAGATATACAGATGAAATAAGAAGAAGCATTAATAAAACAAATATTCATGCATTTTTCAAGCATTATTATTACAAATACTGGCTGACTCCTGACGAAAAAAAAAAATAGATAATTACTCACGAGTGTGCAAACGCAAAGACAAAAAATTGTCCCTCTTCCTCGATATCATCGAGCAGAGATTTCGATTTTTTTTGTTTCGCTTCATCCTGAAATCTCTTTGCATTTGCATTCTCGGGGTACACACGTTGTGTATTCGCATACATATACATATATATGTATATCTATATACATATATACCAAGATATACATCTATATATATGTATGTATGTGTGTATGTTTATATAGGTACTATACATATGCCGTGGATGTGTGTAAGTGTATATCCAACAATAATGTACAATGAAGAATTAGAGACAGTACAGTACACAATAATAAATACTACCTGTATGCATGTATATGTCGTTTACATCGTAACACTTGTGTATATTATTGTTTTTCTTTTTCAGTTTTTTTTTCATCGTTTTTTTTTGTTTTCCTTTTACGATTATACTCCTATAGTTTTCTTTTTAATCTGCTCGTCGAGCGAGATTTTTAAGTAAATGAAATACACATAGTTCAATAATTTCGTTCCATCCCTCTCTTTCTCTAATATATTCGTAATTATTTTCCATAATTTTTAATAAAGTATGTTTATTTTTGTTCGTTGCACGCAATTCATGGGCAACAATAATATTGCGCAGTATATATATATATATATATATTATATATTATATATATAATGTGTTTTTATACACATATATATGCATATATACATATATATACACACACGTATATGTATATAAATATATATATATATACATATATTCGTATATTGATTTCGTATCTATATCGTATATATAAATGTAATATTATTTTATTCGGATATATAATTAGTGTACGTTTACTTTTTCTCTTCTCGCTTAATCGCTACGTTTTTTTTTCATTTTCACCTTCTTCTAGAACGTGTGGTGTTTTCGTGTGCATTTCAGTGTGTATTTTTTTTCCTAGTGCAGTGGAAGGCACTTCCGCTGTGGGGAACTCGGGTGCTCTCGACTTCCGGTATACTAGCTCGTTTGAAAGATTCACTAATATTCTATTTTTTTTTTCTTCTTTTTCGTTCCTCTAGAGCAAACTCTAGCTCGGAATGTCGATGTATGAAAAAAATAGGACGGTGCGCTTCGATGTATCTCGTTGAGAAAATAGCCCGTTAGAATTTGCGAAAAAATATCGGATTTAATTGAGATAGAGAAAAAGAAAAATGCGGATCTCGAGGCCCGAGTCCCTCGACAGCCATCCTCTCGTTGATGTTCAACGTTATTTGTTGTTCTCGGTTTTTTCCTTTTTTTTTCGTGAAATCTCCGATCTAATGATAAAGTGACGTTAAAGTTAAAACCCTAGAAAACCGGTTCGCAAGTTAGGCATATATATATGTACACATATATATATATATTTATATATGTATATAGTCCGATTGACGGTGCAAATTCAAAAGTTCAATTCTCGTTCGGATCATAAATGGAAACTAATAAAGAAAATGAATTCAACACGAATTTTCGTGAGTGGCGAGGGAGAGCGATTTCAATTCCTCGTAATAAATCGGCCCGTTTTCCGGCAGGTTGAACGGGCCCTCTCTCTTTTTTTTTTTTTGTTTGCACTTTGTGTAACTTATCGCTTCTCTTAATCTACCAAACCACACATCCTAAAATATTTATTCGTCTATAATATTTGCACGCGCGCGTTGTTGCATCGATTTGTTATCTTTTTTCCTTCTTTCTGTTTCGTTTTTTTTTTTTTTTTTTGAGTAATTCGATTTTCGTGTGCATGCAAATTGCGGTTAAACGTTGTGTGCTTAGGGCACTATGGTAATACATAAATATTGTAGACTATCACAAACGGGCGCCTAAACGCTCCGTCACCATCGCAGCAACGAAAAATGACTCCTCCAGACACTTTTGTAAGTCTTTCGATTTTTATTTCATTTTCATTATACGTTAAATTTTTAAAAATTATTTTTCGCGAATCTTCGACGCGTAGTAGTAATTAGACATTCGCGTGTCCAATAGGAACGAGGAAAAAAAAATTCGCGGCTGCAAAAAAATCCCGGTCAAATTGCTCGCCATTTTGTTTTTTTTTCTCTGTACAAGTGGAAGACTTCCGGAATCATCTCGGAGCGCGAAAGAGCGAGTGCGTTGAAATATGTGCGCGTATAAATACGGCCCCCTTCGGAACGCCGCCATCCGTTGAAAAGAGTGGACTGAAATTACCGCCGATTACGATCGGCCGGGGAAAAACCGTCCAAAATGGGGTGCTCGAAGCTTCCGGTTTTTAGCGAAACCAATGTGGATTTGAATTGAAAAAAAAAAACGGATTTCGAGATTTTGCCGATCGGCCACGCTGATGACCTATATTACCGATTGTAATATTATACAAAGTCATTGCTTCAACCTTTCCCTTTGTTCCGTCATTTTTAAGTTTCCGTTTTTGACAGGTACGATCAAAATCGTCCGATTTCCGGTTCAACAGATTTGAACGATCGGCCACGATGATGGCCGATTTTTCCAGATTCAAAATTAAACTACGTAATTCCTTCAACTTTTCCTCGTCAATTAAAAATCTTTTTTGTCATGCACGATCAAGATGAAGATCGAATGAATTCCGATTGAACCGATCTTAACGATCGGCTAGGATGATCAACGATTTTATCCAATTCCACTATTAAACCACGTAATTTCGTGACTTTTCGTTGTTTCCAATGACTTTTAAATTTGCCTGTATTATCAAGATCGTCCGATTTCCGTTTCAATCGATTTTGTCGATCGGCCACGATCATAGCCGATTTGACCAATTCTGTAATAAATCCACATAATTATTCTGACTTTTATGCTGTTTCTCGTTACTTTTTGAATGTCCGTTTTGCGTCAAGTACAGCCGAGATAACAAATCATTCGATTTCGGGTTCAACCGATTTTGCCGATCGGCGACGATTTTAACCGATTCCACAATAAAAACCCCGCCATCCCTGAAACTTTATCGTTTTTTGTGCGTGTACTGCGTTTCTTATAAAAGTGCCCAAAGGAGTCATCCGTCGTGCGAAGGATCGACGGCCTCGTAGGGATCAAGGAACCAGGCAACGGTCCTCATTTTTGACTTCCTATACCTGGGAAACATCGACGGTTTTTTGTGGTCATTGAAAAACCCGCATCTTCTCGACTCGTCTCAACCGACAATTGACCCGTTTGGAGGTTTGACCCGAATGCCCGCCGTGTCATTGATCTCTTCGAGGTCTCACTCACGCACGCACTCACACAATCATGTACATATTTAACTCATGGCCTACAGCTAACTACTGAGGAAAAAAGAATTCAAAAATTCTTTCGTCCTTTCTTTCCGTCAAATTTTCATTCTCCGTATCAAATTATTTGTGTGTATGTGTGTTTGTGTCTGTGTTTTCCAATTCGAGATGCATTCAAATCCCTGGCAAGTGTTCTCTCGTTTTTCTTTTTTTCGTAATTTAAAAACTAAACTGTTACACGCTCGAATATATAAATGTATAACACATTAATCGGAGGACACAATACGACGTTGGATTTTTCATTTCTCTCCTTCGATATCGTTCTTTTTGATCGAATTAAAAGATCGACATGGATTATCCGTTTCGGCACTTCTTAACCGTAGTCTCTTGCACTACAAACACCGCCGCACTCTTCACCGTGTCTCTCAACGTCCGCACGAACGTTTTTTTTTTTTTTCTTTTTTCTTCATTTCGTTATTTCGATCCATGGAGGAATACCGACTCGTAGAAATACATCGATTGCTCTGCATCGGTCTTGCGTGCTCTATTGTTATTGTTTTTTTTTTCTCAACGTCATATTCCTTCCAGGCGATATCGTAATTACTTTTTCATTAATGAGGACCTCGTCCGGCCGATACAATTCACTCGAGACGATTCCTTTGATTTTCGCACTTGGATTTTTTTTCCTTTTTTTTTTCATTTCCAATCTACTCTCTCTTACGTGGTACAGAATTTCTTTCTTACTTTCGTCGTGATTTTCAACAAACGTTGGGGCTCGTTCGATGTTTCATTTTTTTTTTTTCAAACTTTTTGCCTTTTTATTCGTACTGACGTTTAAATGCATCCTAGCGAGAAACGATGACCCTCTTTGTAGATGAGAGAGTCATCGATGGCAAAGAACTCTCCCGTGGCGGATCTCACGTTGGGTCGAAGGCCTTGCGCGATTAGTCGTATCGTAAAATAGTCACGGTAAACGATTACTTTTTAAATACATCGTTCAACGAATAATATAATGTAGTTAAAAATTATGCGTAATAGTAATATATATATATGTTTAAATATATATATATATATAAACGTGCGACGTTCACGAATAAAAAATAACGCTCGGAAAAAAAGCGTGAAAATCTAAATATCAATATATATTTCTCGTCATATATTTATATAATTTTTTTGTTTTTTTTTTTTTATCGAGCCTTCTACGCTCGTGGGCAAGTTTGCGCCTTAGGAAACATTTCGATCGTCTATGCGTATCGTTATTTCGTACGAAACGAAAAATAAACAAAGAAACAATGAAAAACAAACGAGAATACCAAAATTTTCAATAAAATTGTTTATTTAAAAAAGAGAAATAATAATAATAATATTATTATTAATAATAGTAATAATAATAATAAAACAGCCGTGGGTTTTCACGGATTCAAAAGTGACAACCTAATCAACGAAACAATTGAATTTTCCTAAGCCATGTGCATGATACAATCGTTCAACAGGTAAAAAACTGTTTAATAATTGAACATAGTACGATCGACGAAAACGAATTATCGGAACATCGATTAACAACCACAAGCTGAATCAGCTTCGCAAGAAGGAAGGGAAAAAAGAGAATTAACGTTATCAAGGATGTTAACGGATAAAAAGGAAGGAACTAAAAAAAGGAAAAAACGAAAAACCTTGTAGAGGACTGAAAGCATGGAAAATCGAACTTGGCGGATCAGCTTCTCATCGGTATCCTCGAGAAAACGATTCAGTGGGATCGAGTCATTAAGGCACTGTTCACCGACAATGTCTGACTAGAAAATGAAACTATGCTTTCACGGAACTTTGTTTCTGATTTTAGTCAAATCACCCGTCAATCTTTCGTGGAAAAGCGATCGGATGAAGACCGATAAGAGAGAAAAGTGAATTAATAAAAAAGAAGGAAAAAAAAAACAAAACAGAAAGAAGAAGAAAGAGAAGAAACCAGCAATGACCGTGATCAAGGGAGTCGAGAATAAACGACTGTACTCCAGTCAGGATGTACGAGGCAGAAATGAAGAGGACAAGTCTGCGAGAAGCCTGGAGGTTGAAAGAGTCATTGACGGTTGATCCGAGAGTGTCCGGGTGTTCGATTTACGTAGTTTTCATTTTCTTGTAAGGTGGCATGATGACGCCGCTACTGGGTGGCAGAGCGACCTGGGGTTGGGCGGCGATGGTCGCCGGATTTGCGGTCTGGAGTTGAGGTACACCAGGGACGGATCCGGGAACCCCGTGAACACCGTGTACCCCCGGCATTCCGGCAATTCCGGGTAGGATCGCGTATGGATTTTGGACGTAGGGATTGGGCTGATGATGTACAGCGGGGTTGGTGGGCATACCGGGAAGGGTGGTGGTTTGCATGTAAGGAGAAGGTAGTATAGGATGTTGTCGTATGAGGGAGTAAGGGTTGATGGGGGTGGCGGTTGGCGGTCTTGGATAATGGAGAAGTCCAGCGGGTAGTTGAGAAGCAAGAGCGCCAGGAATACCACCAAGATTCTGCATCATCTGTCTCTGTGCTGGATTTCCAGCTAGACTTGCTTGCTGATTCATGGCTAGTGCTTGTTTGTTCAAAGCTACACCGGTGTAATTGAGGGCGCTCAACGGATTTACGTATTGTTGGCCACCCTGGCTGAGCTTCATAGCTTTCGCGTAATTCTTTTGAGCTACCTCTTTCGCCAAAGTAGCAGCGTCCATCGAAAAACTCGTGCCCATACCAAGCGTATTCAGGACGCTCAGGTTCGCCATGTTCGCCATCGTGTAATGATTCGCCATTGAGTTTACGCTCGGTGGGATACCAGCCATCGACGTCATATTAGCCATTGAGGTCAAACCGGCCACGCTCGGCATTGAGGTCAAACCCGCCATCGAGGTCATCGGACTCATCGATGATGGGACCTGCAATGCCTGCAAGCCTACCTGAGACCCACCCGTATGATTCATCTCGGGAGAGTTCTGCGCGTTCTCGTTTTCGTGATTCGCCACTGCGGCTGCAGCAGCCGCTGCAGCAGCCGCCGCCGCCGCGGCTGCTGCAACCGCTTGCTGCTTATTACTACCGTCACCACCGCTGCCCGGTGGCGGCGGCGGATTGTTCGGATCCACCAGGATCCCGTGGCCGTTTGCCTCCCCGACGCTCGACCCGGTTTGGGCCTGCATCGAGCTCTGCGAGCTTCCTACCGACTGGTTAGAGGTTTGGGGAAGGGGTGGTGTTCCAGCGTACTCACATGACACAGGCACGAAGGGCTGCTGTAGCTGCATTAACTGCTGATAGGTCGTTGCACCGGTTGGATGATACACCGGCATACCCGACTTGTCGCCAGCTGGACGCTTGTACGGGACCATCCCCGGGAACGCCTGCAATCAGGTACCACGTATTTTTCGCTTTAGGGGGTATTTGCTTGATCAAAGTTATTCCCGGTAACCCTTTTGACAAATATCAGCTGGATACTGATATTTGTCGATTTTGTACTCGAAACGAACCCAAGCTACCCATATGTACGGGCATTGATCAAAAAACAAGGTGACTTTTCAAATTTCGGGATCTAAGCTTGATTTACTATTTTTTTAGGTTATGTTGATACACGTGTCCTCGGCCACTGTATTCACCGGAGTCAGGGAAGTTTTTCGGTACCCAAAACTGAAAAGAGTTAGGAAAAAACGGATATTTGCCATGATTGAGCAGATGAAGACCGCGTCACTGGGAGAACTCGCCATACCAAAGAGCGCGTATCGGAAGAATTGGAAAAAGCTTCGTGGATTGGAAAAAGCACTGGCGCAGGTGTATTATATCTGAGAAGGATTACTTTGAAAGGGACAAACAGATATTAAAGGATAAATCAATATTTTTCGAGAAAAATCAAAAGTCACCTCACTTTTCGAACAAACCTCGTACACCCCATTACGGCCTAAACTTGAGTAAAGCCAAACAGGACGAAACGAAACCAAACAAAAATTTCCATTCCCCGTAACGCACCCCACGAAACTCCTTAAGGGGTGACTATTTTTTCGCGCAGTTTTCGACACTCCAGCTAACGATATTGGCTCTTCGAAATTACGAGAGTCCGAGATCGGGGGATAGGAAAAAGTAATTTCGTTTTGGCTGGAAAAGTAATTTGTTTTGACACTCGAGGGTTTATCATTCTGAGGAGAAAAGCTCTTTTCGGTGTCACTGGGAGGTATTAACGTGTCTTTGCTTATAGATGGCACTTACAAAGTTCTCGTAGTAGAACGACCCGAATGACTTCGTGTCCATCTGTAACAGAGACGGTATAGGTTTCAACTAGTTTCAACCTCGAGGCGAGCACGCTGCGTTTTTACTTTTCTCTTTTCTTTTTTTTTTTTTATTCTTCGACGCTTCTTTCTCTTTGGGAAAAATTTCTTTTGGGCTGGACGATTTTTCTTTCTTTTTCCGACAGAAAAGAGAGAGACTTGAAGGAAGAGGTGGGAGGCCGGCTTGGGGGTTGGAAGTGAACGCGGGACGGGTTTATTAGTGTGTAAGTTGTGCCGATGACGCAGCTTGCAGCGACGTTCCCACACGACGAGGCGCTAACCCCTGTTGGATCACTGGAAAACGTGACTCTCTAACACGTGAACATGAATATCAGCGGGGAAAACTAAACATCGGCTATTTGTCAAATGTCACGGTTCCTGAGACTGCTTGCGTTTTTTTCTTTTTATCGTTCATTTCGCAGCTTTGAAACACGAAACTCGCTCGGCAATGGAAACGAAATAAATGAAAGATGCGTGAAGGAAAAGAAAGAAAACAAAAGAAGAAAAACGTAAATTTAATTTTCCAGCACTGTCAACCGGAAGCTTGAAACAATTTGACGTCTGTCATTGCGACGACAAGCTTCGTAAAATTGTAGCGGTGATTTTGGGATCGCACATAGTCAAATCGGCAAATCGTTAGATACGTGAAAACGACAAAAATAAAAAGCTCTCCAAAATACCCACCAGGAAATTAGTAAGAATTAAAAAAAAAAGAAGAAAAATACTAAAAGCAACGAAAAACCGGAAGTCGAATGCAGCTAGTTGAAAGAATCGAGGAGAAACGAAAATAAGAACGGGGGGACAGTGAAAATATTGGACAACTTATTCAGTCGGAAGATGGGATCGAACAAACGAAGATTTGTCGAAACGTAGCGGCAATTGCGAATCGATTATTCGTTCGTTTCTTCTTTTTTGTTCGGCTAAAGTGACAGGCAAAAAATAAAATGTCATGTGTCGAGAAAATTTTGTCGTAAGCTTGTGGACGTAATGCGAAAGCTTCAAAGCCAAAAGATCATTCCTTTTTTTTGTTCTTGTAGTGAATAAATAATTACTTTTTACTTCGAGTGCACGTACCCAGAGAGAGAGAGAGAGAGAAAGAGAGAGGCATTGCGAGAAATATTCTCGTCAGGTATTTTCTTCTCTTGTCGTGGATATTGCACAGAGACAGGTCTTAAATCAAACGAAACGAGGATTCCTCAATTTGCCAGATAATAACGAAAAAGTTTATGCGGAGCGAATGTTTATTGATTTTCTTTTTTTTCACTTGTGACGTATGTAAGAAGCGATCTAAAACGGTGTTCATCGGCAAACTCGACGCGACTCCAACGATGCCGCGAGCGATAGAGAACCACGAAGATCAAAATTTTGCAAATGTGAATAATGGATCATCATCGAATTCGAATTTCCGATCTTTTTTCTTTTTTTTCGCCTCGATTTCTTTATCGTCGAAAATTGACTCGAGTCGACGACGCGGACCACCGTCACCTTAGGGAATTCTTTTTTTTTTTTTGGAAAGCACAACATGCATCATCGGCGCAAGCTTGGAATTACACAAAGCCGATTATAAAATCGGCAGGAAAAAAAAAATTCTCGTTTATCTCGCGCGCGCGATGAAATCGCCGCGTCTCGTGGGAATTTTGGGCATCGGGGGATATCCTTGCACTTTCATCCCCTGAGCGCGTCAAATCTCTCGGGATGAAATTGCAATTTTCGATCGAAATTCTGTATCGACCATTAAAAAATTTTTTTTTTTTTTCGTTCTCTTCGGGGAAATAGCGAGAGGATTTTGCACTCGTGAAAAGTTGGAATTAGCAAAAATTAGCTCGGTCACGATCGATCGATAAAAAAAAAAAACAAAAAAAAAACTTTTGCCATTTTGCGTTTGAATGGGAAGCAATTTGCGTTCTTGAATTTTATTTCTTTTCGTTTTTTTTTTTGTTTCTTTTTCGAGAACGCGTAGTACAGACGATCTATAAATACAATTACGAGGCGTGTGTAAGCTCCGGTATGAGCAACATTGCAAAGTACGACAGAGAGTAAGCCAAAAAAAACCATGAAAGAAAAAAGAAAAAATAAAAGAACGGTACATAATGGACGTTTTGAGCGGGTGGAAGAATTTTTTTTTTTTGCGCTTGTTGGTTGGAACTCCTATATGGAACAGCCAAGTACGTTAGAGTAACAAAAAAAAAAGAAAATGATAATTAATTCGACAATAGGATATTGCAAAGCTACGATATCGAAGCCAGGCTCGCTATTGTTTTTTTATTTCTTTTTTTTCGCACGGTTTTCACACTATACTTTTTCGTGGCGTGATAAAAAAAAAATTTTTAACGTAAGCGCTTCAAAGAGTATTCGCAAAGAAAAAGAAAAACAAAAAGGACCTCTCGTTGATCTTACGACAAGAGACAGAAATTGAGCATGGAATTTGGAATTTTTTTTTTTAGTTTAAATCTCTGTGGTATTTTACTGGTACAGTCTGGTCACTTGTGAATGGAACGAAATTACATTTTGTTTGTTCTCTCTTTTGTTACTTTTTTTTTATCGAAGGAGCCAGAATGTCTAAGCGCGCTCGGCAGTGTATTTACAATCGCAGTAACTATAGTATACATATATATATATAACTTAAGGATACGAAACTACTACGGGCTCGTGGCGATTGGTCTTCATCTTTTTATTTTTTACCGAAAAAAAAATCATAATTAATGCAACTATTTGACAGTTTCGTTATTCGCGAATTTTTTGCAATGCCACAATTATTATTTCCAAAAATCATAATTATTATTTTATCGTAATATTGTTATCTCGATTTATATTGTAATACGTGACAATAATAAAATAATATTGAATTATAGTGATGTGTTATCAATTATCACTATTTTCAACTAATAATGATTCTTTATGTATAATAATGACTATAATTATGTAACCTCACAATCGGTATTATACTCAGAATATTATTATTTAAAAGAAAATTAAATATAATTATTATTCAAAATTAAATGTTAACGAAAATTCAAAAATAATTGCCGCGACTTGGAAAATTCTTTTCAAAGCTGTTAAATTGTTGCAATCTTTACTCTTCTACTATTCTTATTATTTGTCGAATGAAAAATTACTAAAATATATAATAAAAGCGAATTTCAATGTTTTTTTTTCGTTAATGACTTTCGCTAATGACTCGATTCGACGATCAATCGCGAAATTCGTCAATGGACGATTTTTGCGAATTTGGTCTAAGTGAGAAATTTCATATGAGAAAAGAGACAATTGACCCGACCATTCGCTGATACGAGCACGCTACGAGAGAAGGAAGGTGTACATCATGCATAAGCCGTGGTACCATTAGCAGATCATCATTGGTGTCGCGCATCCGCTTCTTTCCAAGCTCGATACTCGCCATACTCGCGTTCTGCAGTCCTCCGGGTACAGCCGACGTCGGCACTCCTGACATTCCGCCAGCCATGGCCCCCATCCCTGGCCCGTTTGTTGGCAATGTCGCCGTCTGCTTATCCGATTTTTCGTGCGTATTTTGTTTTTTGATTTTTTTCCGTTTTTTTTTTT